>JACEGR010000536.1:0-250859 GCA_014170235.1 Listronotus bonariensis
GTAACAAGTAGCATTACTGGTAATATGAATAATTCTGGCGCTTGCGTCATGATTAGCAACCTGCCGTGGTCCTCGGAATCATACCTGTACGCTTTCGCTGTCGCTGCGAAGTTTGTACATTGTTGAAAAAACAAATTCTATTGGTCAGTACAAACGTTTGTTAACAACCAGTAGCAACAGTTAAACTTGTTACAAGCTAACCATCAAGCCAAATACGGCAGCGGCGACGATAAAATGGCTTTATTCAAACGCTAAACAAATTTAACTTGCGAACCCGAAAACTGACGTGGCAACGGGCTACAGTTTCTCAAGTTCTACTTAAAAGTTGACCATTTTAAATATAACATTTTTGCTTATAAAAGAAATAGGAATCATGAAGAGAAAATGTTGATTTTATATACAGAGGTTCGCAAAATCTTAAAAAACATAATTATTTTCCAAAAATAAACTACCTGTATTTTTAAGTTTTAAGCAAAATGTTATTTATGTAATTTATTTAGAAAGAGTTTGTAATCGATAGAAGTAACAATACAAAATTTTATTGAACTTATAATTTTTAATAAGACTAAAATTGGTTTCATAAAACTTTGATACCCTGTAAAATTATCAAAGTAATTCAAAATGCTATCTTCCCTATTATTTAATAAGATTTTTTTAAATGATAGTTTTGCTTAAAAATAAAAAAACAAAGGTTACTTTAGTAGAAAAATAATGTTTGTTTTTAAGTTTTTGCTTGCCCTGTATACAAAATTAACATTTTTCTCGTCGTGAATAACTAAGCAATTTGATTTGGCAAAACTGTCTCGACACTAAAGCCATTGCAGCACGAAAGAAAAAGGTTAACAGAAAACTTGCCAATGTTGCACTGTTAGATATATTAGACAAAATATACAGCGTGTCTTCGGAAGTTCTTACCAAATGGAAACTTTTAAGTATTAAAAAAGTGCCTTTACATAAAAAGTCCTGCTTGATGCAAAAATACATTTTTACAAAAATAATTCCATGTTGGATGTACAGGGTGGCTTAAAATGACTTGTTTTCAAATTAATATACGGGGTATTTTCTATCTACGGTAAGAAACCTTGTGATTGGTATAATTATTATAATTTAACTAAATAATTTACCGTATTAAATAACACAAGAAAAAAAACAAACCTGTTAATTTTTCTAACTTCTTTATTAGATGACTGGTATACGCTAAACAGACCTAGGTGTTTTTTATCATGAAGCCCTGCAACCCTGAAATTCTGCTCTTGACTTGGGTCGATTTTATATATTTTATCATTATATTCCTAATCTAGTCTCCGTTTAGGGTCTCTTGACACCTAATCAATATGATGCTGTCTTACTTCACAGAGATAATTTAAGGTCAAAGTCTACATACACCAAAAAAAAATCTGTGTAATATTTTGCTAGTAAATCCTCTCGCTTGTGCTCCGGGAGGCACGTTAACCGGTGGTGCCGCATATCTGTGTAAAAACAGCTTGTATGCAACAAAGATATGTGCTAAAGGGCGCCCACGCTCTGTATAGAGTATGGCACTAAAAGAAAATGCAAATTTAATAAGAAGTAAAATTTTCTGAGAAATACAAATAAAAATAATTTTGTTTTGTGCGAACTTAATGGACCATAAACTCTAAACGATAGTACTAAAAATGGCTAAAATTTACCCATTCGAGCAAAAAGGCGAAGATTTGTATATCTCCGGTTATAAGATGCACTTAACATTTTATATTAAAATGACTTTGAGGTAAATTTAATGTCTCTCTCGAGCGAATCCATAATATATCCTACGTTGTAAGTTTTCCTTGGCGGATATTTCATAATATAATTTAGAAAACACAGCAAAAGTTTCTTGGTCCATTCAATAACAATTCTCTTTTACATGCAAATGAGATGTCTAGACCTAATAGTTGTTTGGCTACTAGCTAAAGTTTTGTTTTGTTAGAGATTTGCTTTGATGAAAACATTTGGGTCATTCTTCGTTAATGAAACCGCCTAATATAAAATTTTTAACAGTATTTTATTAAAAAATAAAAATATTTTTTAATATGTGGCTTCAGACCACAAAGTCTTAAAATTTATTAATAACGTATTGTGTATCTATAGTAAAGTAAGAGGCAGCCTATTAAGGCCTCGGCCACAATAATAAGCGTAAGCGGCCAGCGTAGAGCGGAAAATTTGATAGCCCTGTCTTTGATCTTTATGCGAGAATAAGAGAACTTGTTTTTTAAATCACTTCACTGCAATATTCTTGAGCGATAAAGCCCTGCTGCTGGCCGCTCAAAACGAAGAAATATTATCCGCGTACCGTTATAAAGTGGTTTAAAGACGCCGTTATTACAAAATATTGTAGTCACTACCGGCAACATAAAGATATTTAATATTTTTCGCTCGAAGCTTACGCTTGTTATCGTGGCCAAGACCTAAAATAGGAGTTGAATTTTAGAAGCTTTTATCACGAAGGTGAACACGTTATTAGGCAAGGTCGTTATGTCTTTTTTAAAGCTATTTGAAGAGGAAATATGCTGGTTAATATTATGCTTTAGAAGAAAGGCAAGTCTTCTTTAGCTTGTTGGTGGGTAAAACAACAAAGACCATTTTTTAATTTCTACAGAAACCAATCTCTCTCTATCGACTCTCTCTCACATCCTTAGCCTGTATTTATCCTCTCTTGGATGTAAGCCAATTACAAGCTTTTTAGTTTCCTCTACTTGTAGCAGTTTAAATTTAATGTTTCCTTGCTACTCTCATAATGTTGTTGTAACCACGTCTGACACTTGTGTTCGTTCCGGATTTCTTTGTTTTGGGAGACTTACTCAAGCTTTGCTCTCTTTACTCTCTATGTTACCTGGAGCTTGTCGAGTCAGTGCCATTGTCTCTAGACGATACGTAAGACCGGCATAATACACAATTCAACAACTTTTCGTTTTGGGTTTTTTTTTTTATTTTTATGCTAATCCGAATTTGTCAAATCCAAGATAGGCTTAATAAAGACAACTGGAGTGTTTTATTAAAAACTTGTGTTTTTTTATTGTAGTGGCTCAATTTTTCACATTTTCACATTTTTACATATTAGATAACTGACGAACCTATGTACATATTATGTACTTATTTGGATATAAAATATATTCTATTCTATTCTATTCTATTCTATTCTATTTTCCAATTAATGCAAATAACTTTAAAAAAAATAATATAGGATCATTAAAAACGGCCAGTATTCTGTAAAAAATTGTGGTGATAAGTACTATAGCTAAAAACCCGGCCAAGATATACAGGCTGATTCACGGTCGATGGTAGGTTAGACGTTAATGGAAAACGGAACGCAGAATTTTTCCGAAAATTTAGCATCTTACATTTTCTTACCTGTGCTATCGATCTAAAATATTTTCAGCATTGCGACATTGCCGATTCTATCAAAAAGTCCTAGAAACTTTATTTTTTAAATGGAACACCCCCTATATTAACAAGTTTTTATAATCGCCCATTTATTATAATACTTTTTGTTAATATTGCCCTATACCTATCGCTGTCGGTTTTCAGGATAAAAAATAATTTGTGTTAAATATGGTCCAAAACATGGCCCTAATTAAACTTAAGTAAATTAGTGCTCTCATTTCATGATAAGTTGATGTTTTGGTGGTAGATTAGACAGACACGATGTATGTAATTTACACTTAGAAATCGACTCCATATCATACAGGGCGTGCTAAAATTACTATTATTTTCGTTATTCTTAAAAGGGGTCAAAAGATCCTTTTTTAAATGAAACCCCTGTATATTACTTAATAAAATAAAAAATGGAAAAGAACGCTTATGTCCCTATAACTAAATCATCAAGTTTTCTTAATCAAGCCGCTTTTTGTGAAAAATTATTTTTTTAAGAATTTAATTTTAAGTAACCATGGAAATATCAAGCTTATGACAGTTTGGTGACTTTTATAAGTAACCCATAAACATTGACGGTGTTAAATATAATCTTTCAAATTGAACGAAAATATTGATTATTCAAACGAAGTTCTTAAGAAACTATTTATTTTACACGAACAGTGTGATCAAATCATTGCCAGAAGCTTGCAGAAAATTTAACCAAATGTATCCTGAATTAATACCAATAAACGAGAAGAAGTTTGTACGATTACAAAATAATTTCATTAACATGTGAAAGAACGGAAAATAACAAAATTGTAAACAAAATAACAATTTTTTACAATAAATGCTGGAAATGTTGTCCATTACATTCTAAACATTTTTGAATGTGCTTTTGTACACGACTCGTGGTTGCCTTTTTAATTTGATGGGGTTCCAGATCTTCAATACAGCGAAGTATTTGCCGTCGTAGTTCTTCTTTAGTAAGCACTGGAGTAATGTACACCCTTTCTTTTAAAACACCCCATAAAAAAGTCAAGTGGCGTGAGATCGGGTGATCACGGTGGCCAATTCCATGGCCCTAAGCGCCTAAACCAACGAGCGTCAAACATTTTGTAAAGTGCCCTGGAAACTGCCTGGGTGCAATAAGCTGGCGCTCCGTCCAGTTGAAACCACGAATTCCTATATTCCTCTAAAGCCAAATTATCGACGAAAACGGTAACAGTCGTCCTTAGTATTTCGAGAAATCTCTTAACATTGAGTGTGTCGTCATAAATAAAAAAGCTAATTTTATTCTTCTTTAAAATACAGAATACATTTAGTTCATTCTTTTCTTAAAACCCTATTTCTTTTGTCACATGAGGATTATGATCAGCTCAAAAATGCTTATACCTTCTATTAATAATTCCATCCTTAGTAAATTTTGCTTCGTTGCTCTAAATTATTTTTGACAAAAATTCTGGATCCTCCTGTGTAAATATTAAAAGGGTTTCGCAAAAATGCACTCACTCTACGTTTAAAGTCTTCCGCTTTATGGGCTTAAACGTTTAGTAAATTTATACGGATGCATTTCGTGATTTTCCAAAATTCGTTGTACTGAAGCATATAATAAACCCAAATCTTCTTCTGCACTACGAATTAAAGCCTCTGGATAAGCATAAAAATATGCCAAAACGTTAACAATATTGTATTTATTTAAAGTAACAGGTTTTGTTAGTATTGGAGGCGCTTTTAAATTTGAGCCGTAGTTAATGAAATTATTTTGTAGTCGCACAAACTTCCTCTCGTTCATTGGTGTTAATTGGGGATACATTTGTTTAAATTTTCTGCGACTTCTCGCAATGATTTGATCACACTGTCCGTGTAAAATAAATAATTTCATAAGAACTTCGTTTAAATTATCAATATTTGCGTTCATTTTGAAAAATTATATTTAATACCGTCATTAACTGTTTATAACTTACTTATAAAAGTCACCAAATTGTCATAAGCTTGATATTTCCATGGTTACTTAAAATTAAATTCTAAAAAAAAATATTTTTCACGAAAAAGCGGCTTTATAAAGAAAACTTGATGATTTAGGTATAGGCACATGATATGTCATCTTAAAGCGTTGGTTTTCATCTTTTATTTTATTAAGTAATATACAGGGGGTTTCATTTGAAAAAATGATCCTATGACACCTGTTAAAAATAACGGAAATAGTAGTAATTTTAGCAGGCCCTGTATGACATGGAGTTGATTTCTTGGTGTAAATTAAATACATTGTGTCTACCACCAAAACATCAACTTTTCATGAATTGAGAGCACTAATTTACTTAGGTTTAATTAGGGTCATGTTTTGGACCATATTTAACACAAATTATTTTTTATCTTGAAAACCGACAGAGATAGATATAGGGCAATATTAACAAAAACTATTTTAATAAATGGGCGAATATAAAAACTTGGTAATATAGGGGGTGTTCCATTTAAAAAAATAAAGTTCCTAGGACTTTTTATAGAAGCGGCAACGTCGCAATGCTGAAAATATTTTAGATCGATAGAACAGGTAAGAAAATGTAAGATGCTAAATTTTCAGAAAAATTCTGCGTTTCGTTTTCCATAAACGTCTAACCTGCCATCGACCATAAATCACCCTGTATATATAAAATTTAAAAAATGTGTAGTTATTCGTGATCAAATATTTGTATTTGATAATAAAGGTAGTAAACACCTTTTTTTTTCGATCTTGAGTATTATGAAAAAGGGAAAGCTTTTTTTGGTCTTTAATTTTATTTAGGTTTCTTTTTCTATTTTATAAAAAGGGGAATTTTTGCTTTATAATTTTATTAAAATGGAGCCCTGACAATTGCATTGCCTAAAGGCCCCGACGTAGCCAATCCAGAACACCATACCCCATGTCCTAAATGGTAGATCAAGTAGATACATCTTTGCTACTAGTTGTTACTACCCTGTTGTAGTTCCATCTTTTTTGTTTCCTTAAAATTAATAAATATATCTTTAAGAGCTTTCCAAGCGTCCTTTTCTATCCTTTTCAAACTTATTTTGACAGTTAACAGGTGTGCCAGTATGAAAAATAAAATTTCCCATGAAACAAATATACAGAATATAAACAATATAAAAAGTGTCTTCAAAAGTAGAGCTAATCAAAACTTTTTATTGTGATTTTTAAATTTAGCAAATGACAGTACAATAAAATAGGCTATTTTTCAGTCCAAAACATTTTGGTCTGTGGTATTTATTTATTTGGCTTTATACTAAAACAGATATTTTTATTTTTTTATTTAATCCTTACACTGCCGTTTAAATTCTATTATAATTACGACACTAAATAAAGGACTAACCGCGTACTTCTATAAATCTGCCCAATCTTAATCGATTAGCTTTAAATTAAGTTTATTGAAAGCCGAAGCGTTGTGGTTTGTCGAGTTACAATTAACAGCGAATTGCGTCACAAATTGGACATGAAAATTGCTTGTTATTGTCATGTTCACTTTATTTTCGTAGACACATTTTCATTAAAAATTTAAACATATATTTTAACTTAATGGCTATAACTAGTAATAGTACATATTTAAAATTTGTAAATTTTTAATTAACTTATTGTTTTGGTTTATCCAATTTAGGGGCGAATCTCAAATTATTACTTTTGACATATCCAAAATCTTTGAAACCAGGTCTGTTCAAGTTTTCTTTTTATTTTACATACATATATCTAAACGTAAAAGGTTACTCTTCTTTCTTCTCAGGCGACAGTAACCTCCACATTAATATTAATTTAAGCTTCAAGCAAAACTTTACAATTAGGAATACAACCTTACGGTAATGCAGAATTTCTTTTCTGAACCTAAATTTATATACTAGATTAAGGCACCAAACAAACTTGTTGTCTTTAATTCTCTAAAGGCACAATCGTATTTAAATCATTTATTGCAGAAACCAGTCAACTGACATTTTTGGCGAAAATGACATTTTACAGCGATTTTTAATTGTATTATGTAAATTTACGTTTTTATAGTCGTATAAAAATCCGTCATTTATCATGCGCCTATGTGTGTTAGTTTTATAAGAAAAAAAATGTTTAGTGCAGAAGCCCGTTATATGGTTTATCTTTGGTAACCCTGTATGTTTACTTCGACAAACACGTCTTTTATAATAAGCATGCCAGAATAATTCTCGAAGTTAGTAAAACCGGTATTTAAAACCGAAATAGATTTTTAAAACCCAAAAACCAAAACCGGTTTTAAAACCGAAAACGGTTTTCAAAATGCAAAAACCAAAACCAGTTTTTAAAACCGAAAAGAGCTTGTAAAACCGAAAACGGTTCTCAACTAAACAAAAAATTGGGGTTTCCATTTTAAAAAACAAAGTTGATATGAATATGACCTTAAAATTGTAGTCAAGGTCACAAACTAGTGATACCAATAAATTTGTTACTTAAACAAGTTTACTTGAAACATATTTTTTTCTAAAATGCGCCGTTTTCCGGTTATTTACCTGTTTAAGGTTAAATGGACCCTCCTCCTGTATAATCTGTCAACCAATATCCGATTTTACAAACTGAACGGTATTTATTTTTTTAGATATCAAACCGCAATCAACCAAAAACCTATTCATTGATATTTGAAAAACCAGCTCTCAGTTTTGGTTTGACTATCTAAAAAATCGGTATTTAAAAACCAATTTTCCGAAAAACCGGTAATCAAAAACCGGTTTTTCAAAACGCCTTAACCGGTATTCGATAATCGATTTTCCAAAACCGGTTTTTCAAAATCGGTTTTCGGTTTTAGCCAAAACCGCTGTTAACCAAAATACCGGTTTCGGTTGCCAGCACTAGTACAGACCCTTTTACTGACCAGAGATACAGGGTGGTAAAGTTTTTAAAAAATATTTTTTTAACCACCGTGTACCTTAAAAGTTAAGACACTTATGACAAAGGTTTATTTAAACTATTTTTTTAAATCACCTGCGGATTTACACTTTTATGCCTTGTTTAGACACGGCTAGTAATTTAGTCGAGTAGCGAGTAATTAAGTATTCTCGGGCGTGTGGACAGCTACTACACTACACTACTTTCCTAATTTTTCCGCACGCACGAGAATACTTAATTACTCGCTACTTGACTAAATTACTAGCCGTGTCTGAACAAGGCATTACAGATAAGCATCTAATTCGAAAACACCCTGTATAGCTTAGATCTAGCCAAACAGAAAATTATGTTTTTAAATCCAGATATCTCAAAAATGGCTGCTTAAATCAACTTTTACCAAGAATACCTTTTTATGTAAAATATACCTAATAAGGAATATTTTTTTCTAAAAATTAAATACATAATGGCACAAAAACTTATTTTGTTTGTAATTTGTGCAAGATAGCGCAGGTGGCGCCATCTAGGGTATACAATAAAATTGATAACAAATTTTAATTTCTCACCTTTCAAAACCCCTAATGCCAAATATTTTGAGAACACATCCATTACTAATACAGTTATTTATAAAAAAGTAAGACCAGAAAATTTTTTAACACCCTGTCTCTTCGAAATCATCCTCTTTTGGACCAAGGTAAGTTGGGTTACATCGTCATAATTTAGCATCAAGAATAATTTGTGGTTGCATTTTTTACCTTTTAAAGATATTTTTTTATTGCAGAAACAAGTCAAGTGCAAAAAATATTTCTTTTTTTAAACAATATATGAGTAATAAAGTTTTATACAAATAACATCTGTGTTGAGTAGTACTATTCTATTTTTATTTTCGGGCCAAAATCTTTAGTAATTTTTGAGATAGAGAGTTTTTGTCGTTTACCGATAATTTAGTAAAGTGCACTTGGCAGGTTTCTGAAATAAACGATTTATTTACTGTTGCAGTAGTATTCACTTCTCATAAATATGAGGCATGGCTTTTCTTTTTATATATTATAATATATACCGGGTGCCCACGCATGGCTTAGGTTTTAACACCCAGTTAGGTTACGTACTCAGAAGAAATCCCATTTTCATTAATAATAAAATATTAATCTATTGGTGAAATCATGTGAAAATGTTTTAAAAAAATACATTCACTTATCTGCTTCTCACGCGAGTTCAATTATTAACGTCTGGACGATTTTATTGCAAGTTATATTGAAACATAATAAAATAAATATAAGTGCTCAGTGAAACTGAAAATATTAAATATCAATTTTAAAGCTTCTATAAAAGCTGATAATGCATTTATGAATAGCTTGAGCTTTTCCTTAATCTTTCCCTTTGAATATTTAAGTGTTTAGTTTTGTTAAAGAATATTAATTAGACTAGATTTTTTTTATGTGAAAATATATACGAATATACTGATTTAAAACTGTTTCCCTCTATAACTTTTATACCTTTTAAGATAAAATAAAATTTGGTATGTCGATATTTGACATAAATATGCATTAGTTGATTTATTTAATTGTTTTCTTTCTCCGGTTTAACAGAAAATGGCTGCTACTATCAGATTTTAAATGGCACAATGACACCAACGTATATTTTATCTTATTTCGGTTGTATATGATATTCTAAATACAATGACACGTTACATGTAATTTTTTAATCATTTGCTGTTAAAAATAAATATTTTTGATATTGTAATCTAGAGTCTCATGATTTTGCTAAAATGGTTAATATAACTAACCAGAACTGGCAATCGTCTTTTGCTTTCTACAATTTGGCCATTAGGGTAAAAGTTTACGAAATTCTTTTTATGTTTATTATTTTTTCTTAAGGGAACGAGGATGGTCTGTTAGCAGTTCTTAAAGGAAAATATTATTTTAAATAATTTTGTACCACATAGGGGTATTTTGGGTATAACTGTTTTTCTACCCAATTAGTAAATTCATTATATTGTCGTTAATTAATATTATCGTTTAGTATGGTGGATGGCTTAAAATTATTTTATCAAATCTTTTTAACCCCTTAATAGGGTGCGCCGGTGTATTTTGTACAGCAATCTTTAAAAAACATCTCCATTTGTTTAAAAATCTTATTTTTTCTACTACGGATCCATGTATCTTAGCAGAACGACGTCCTTGGTATGCTGTGACGGTCTTAGTTGAAAATTGTATTTGATTTTGAAAATATCAGTATTTTTTGTAAACGGTGACTAAAATACAGCGCGACTATAAATGTAATATATTAATCGTCGCAAAATTTGATATTTTTGTGTTCCTTGGTGTGGGCATTTTAAAAATATACAATTAAATACATTAGCACAACATCAAAACTAAAAGCATGTTATGTAATAAAAGTATTTTCTGGTCCAAAAACAGAATCAACAGATATTGATATTGAAACTGAACTGAATGTATTTAGGCCTACTAAATTATTTTAATGTGTTTGTATTTTTATGTAATATTTAGCTGGATACTGCTTTGTTTATGGCATTGTTACAAGGCAATTGCTCCAATATTTAGCTTTTGTTAATGAGAATTAAACAATATACAGGTTAACAATTTTAATAAATGCATATTTAGTATTAAACACGGTATTTATAGTACATATTTGTAAAAAGTACCTTTAAAACTTTTTATTGGTTTATTAAATATACTACGAGACCAATTATCTACTGTAAAACTCTTTACGCACCTAATTAAGGGTTAAAAAGAAAATGCCCAAATATATATTAGAAATGAACCCTCCAGTGTCAAAAACTTGCTCGCACTTTGGTGTTGGGGGACTGAATATTTTGGTTTCTTATGCCTTTATCGATTTACTTCCGAAAAAGCTATTCTGTTGTATAAACACCTTGTATATTAACTAATACTGTTAATAAAAAAAGTGTATTCAAATAGTGTTAAACCTTGTACATCGGCGAAGTTATTTTATATTCAGTGTATCCAAAATTGGTAGGGAATGTATTGGGATATTGGAAAGTATAAGAGATAGAAAGATGGTTAAATGGGAAAAGTTGTGGTTAATCTCATGCCGTTTTGATGACGGTCTTACTTGTTAAAACTTTATTAGGCAACTTTTTAAGAGCAATGCATTTCTGTATTCAGATTTTAATTTCGACCTTTCCGGTTTTAAGATACCATCATGAACTTTGAATTTTTTTTATGGCGGCCATTTTGTTTTTCGCACATTTTTAAAGCTCGTTTTTTTCCGTTTAAAATACTGTATAACACTTTACAGTTATTAACACGCTTATATTAACTTGGGTTGTAACTATCCATCTATCTATCTATCTATGTAACGGAATCTTTGAGCCTAATTTTTACCAACTTCCAGCTATTCGATTTCTTTGAAACTTTGCACACGTATTAAGGACCAATGACAATGCAATAATCTGCAAACAGTATCCGGTTATCCTGGTTTGGATCGCCAGGATGAAAAAATTCCTTTATATTATAAAAACAACACCTGTGTTGCCATCTTTTGGCAACATCCCAAACTTTTCTCAGGAACTTTAGCTACTCTTGACAAAATGGCGAAGGAATTTTTTTAGTGAATAAACTGGAGCATTTTTACATACATACATACGTACATGCATATCGAACTAAAAAATGAAAAATAAATAATAGTTTAAAAAAACACGCTTTTATATGCAACCGAACTAAAAATTAGAAAATAATTTTTCATTAAAAAATATTGTCACTTCAGAGTAAAAAGCGTGGGGTGCATTTTACTATTTTTTCATAACTTTTCCCTCATAGATATTGGCAAATATAATAATTATAACATTTAATATATTAAGCACCCCACGCTTTTTACTCTGAAGTGACAATATTTTTTTAATGAAAAATTATTTTCTAATTTTTAGTTCGGTTGCATATAAAAGCGTGTTTTTTAGTTTTTTTAAACTATTATTTATTTGTAATTATATGTTGGCCAAGTTGGCCATGACTGCGGAAGCTATTAGCTCTAGAAACAATTGCCATTTAATTTCCAATAAGGACCTATGTTAAAAAATGTAATGCAAGTTTATTTTTTACTTTTATAATTTTATGTATCCAAACAAAGATGGATATTTATCTTGTGTGCATCGGACGTTAAAATATGTGTTAATTATATCAAGCTGTAAACTTTGTATCAGAAATGTGTGTATGTGCTTAGAGACATTTTTTTATTACCCATAGCATAACATACAAAAACAAAATTGATTGTCTTTTACTTACATATTATTCGTAAAAAAATGTTTTTTACACTTATAACCAATCTACTATTTTAAATTATGGCATGTCTTTTGTTATTTTTTATTTAATATTTACCATAGTTACCTTGAAAAATACAATATTTAAAAAAAATAACTTTTTGATTGCAGCATGTAGTTTAAA
The DNA here is from genome assembly GCA_014170235.1 of Listronotus bonariensis. NCBI lineage: Eukaryota > Metazoa > Arthropoda > Insecta > Coleoptera > Curculionidae > Listronotus > Listronotus bonariensis. Next base: position 12,667 of record JACEGR010000536.1, read on the forward strand.
AATTAGGTTATCCTGTAAATCTGCAAAATCTTTTTCAATGTTTGTTCGTATTAGAATTACTATTATTATTTTATTATTATTATTTTTTTGGCTATGTTTAAACTTGCAAATTCAATTATTTTTTTACATATTAAAAATAGGTGGAGAAAACATTGGTTTTTTTAAAGACTAGTATGTATGTGTAATTTAGTTTTATAATTGTGCTTCTGACAATTTTAAGACTATGAATTACGTTTCTTTATGTTATGGATAATAAAATTTTAAAAAAATCTGTTTTTGAGCACCTAAACCTATTTCTGGTAGAATGGTAATTGCTTGATATAATTAACACATACAGGGTGGCCATTTAAAAACATAACAAATCTAATTTTGGGCACACCAGGTCATTTGAGAAAAAACGCTCAGACCCGTCAATTTTTGATTTTAAGGGGAAACATTTTTTTGTCACTTTCACCCCCTGAATTGCAACTCTATAGCGAGGGTAAGACTTACCCCCAAAATTTTAAATGGAAACAAGGGTCGAGTAATACCTTATTTTAAAGGTATCTTAATCCTGATTACAACTGCCAAGTTTGAAGTCTCTGCTATTATTTTTCAGTGATCCGACATCTTGTCAAAATTTCCATTTGAAAACGAAACAGAACTAATTTTTAAAACTACAAGAAATTTAAGGAAAAACGCTCTGGACCCGTCAATTTGTGATTTTGGGTAAAACATTTTTTTGTCACTTTCACCCCCAGAATTGCAACCCTATAGCAGGGGTAAGACTTACCCCCAAAATCTTTAAATATTTGTAAGAGCGGTATTATTATATTACAATCAAAATAAAGTAAACCATGACAGAAAAGACTATTTTAATTAAATATTATTAAACATAAACCGTTTTGTAAAGCAGTTATCTTCTTATAATTCAAAAAGTTGAGTCCTGCACCCAATAATTTAAACTTTTACTGATACAAAAATGATATTGTACATTTTATACCAAATTTATTTGCAACATAAGTAGGCTTTAATACAAATGAAAAACGCATTAATAAAATGATCTATTTTATTTAGATTTCTAAATTAAAATATAGCTCTTCAAAAAACAGTTGGACACACTTAGAGTACTTACCTAATCTGATTTTTTAAATTTTCTCGTTTTTAATGTGAAAAAAAAAAATCATGATGAATTAAATTAGTTCGTCACTTTGTAGTTTAAAAACCTATTTTAAAGAAAAAAAAATTAGATTCGTAAATTGACCAATTTTTTTTTTTTTAATTTTTATTTTAAATTTTGCATATGGGCCCAATATTAAATTCTAGACATCTTTTTCAAATAACTTTTTTAGATATCAAACCGCACTTTTTGATTCTTTAATTTAATTCTTATTGATTGTCTCCCCAACGGACGCCCATGAGCCGAATGTCATTATTGATTTTTTGGTTACTCGATAAGCAGAGGTGATTGCCAAAAAAGTTTTTAATATTTTCAAAATATTTTTTTTCCCATATGTGTCCAACTCTTTGGCGGTCACTGTATAAAAAAATCCATTTATAAAAATTCATTATTGACAATTAAAAGAATTACCATATTTATAAAGTTTGAATTGGCAACTTCTATACTCTAAAATGAATAATAATATTAATACTTAAATGGTTTTTATTCCAACAAAAACGAAACAGTTTTATACAATTTACAATAAAATAATTTGTTTGGAATAAAGGGCTACTCAGATTGCCCCATATAGAAGCAGCTGCTAGAGCCCAAAAAATGTATTATTTGTTAACTTAGGAATACAAAAAACATAAAATAAAAGAAAGTTCTTGGAAATTTTAGGAGGTTATACGTTGCAGTATGCAATCTAAAGAAAAAGGTTTTATTTTATTTTTGTTTTTATTGATTTTGCCGACATTTGTTTGCATTATTTCTATACACACCAAAAAAGTAAACGAGTAAACAAAGTAAATCTATACGAATTTGTAAACGTCTGAGTATGGCGTATTCTTAGAAAAGTATTATTTGTTTTATTGAAATTTAGTTAATGAAAAAATATTAAAGCATAAATATGCAAAGGACTTAACTTTGAATACACATACTTATAAATAACGTGTTTACATAAGATTTTTTTAATAGGCCTTGCGGGACTAAATTTCTGAAATATTATAGCCTTTGAAAATTAGCATATTTAATTTGTAAGTCCTATCCTGACGGACGTTTTAGGTCACGTTTAATTTAATATTATTTTACCTTTTCTTAAAATTGTTACCAAAAACTGAGAATCAATAATTGTGGATATAACAAACGTTTTTCTTTAAAAAAAAACACATATGAGCGGTACTCGTATATTTGCTCAAGAGGAAAGTACTATTATTTTTTAAAATATAAAAATTTTTGATATAAAAAAAATGTCTTGAAAATAAAAAAACGTTTAAATATGCAAAATTGTTTATTTTAGCTATTTTTGTAAAAATAAAAATGAAAAACCGAAAAACGGTTTTTTCTAGTTTTATGTTTTTTAATGTCGACAACTTTTACATTTAACTTTTTTAATAAAAGTTATTTTTTAGCTTAAAATTGCAATAAAACATTTTAACCCTTAAAAACCACTCCCTTCTTCACCCCCTAACGCATTATTTTGGTTCGGAAGTGTTTTTCTTACATAGTTAGGATGCACTTAACAAAACTATATCATTAGATGCCATTCCTAAATTACAAAGTCACTATTGTAAATTATTTAGGAGCAAATATATAACCTCAAACACTTTTTAAAACAAATATATTCTTTACAATAGGAGGAGAAAAAATTATAACCAACTAACGCCTCTAGAGACTTTAATGGTCGCAGTACTCCTTGGGAACATCGTTAAAGAGCTTTTAAAATCTACATTTGATTGATTGATTTGTACATCTTTAATAGTTTTAAAAATATGGTCATTGAAAGGTGAAGAGTAATTTTGAATGTCAGTAAGGCATATTACATTTGTTCCAGGAGGTAAGCGACTACAGTGGATTTAATGGAATTTTATTTTCATATCTCGAGGTAAAGTCACGAATTTTAAGTGACCCTTTATAATTCAAAACAGTGACCCTTTATAATACAAAACCAGTACAAAGGACTTTAAGATGGTACACCTTAAATTTTAAGTTTTTACGAATGCAGGTAGAGTACTAAAAATCATTTAATTAGAGATATGTTATAAACAAAAAATGTGGAAAATAATTATTTACTCGAAAACCGTAGGAGATAGATATAGGGTAATATAAAGCAAAAGATTAAGAAAATAATTGCGGACTCAAAAATACTAAAATATACAGGGTGTACCATTTGAAATATGAAAGTTGAAACTACTTTTTGGTGTAAGCAGAAATGCTGCACCATTAAAAATACTTTAGATCGTTAGATCAAAAGTAGCTACCTACGTTGCCAATTTTTCAAAAAATCCAATATCTCTTTTTCCAGAAACGGCTAAGTTACCATCGACCGTGATACACCCTGTATATTATGAAGGGCTATTTTGCCAACTTTTATATATTATAAAGGGCTATTCCACCCTTGTAACATTTTGTTTAAATTCATATTTCCAAAAAAAAAAAATATAAAAAATGCCCAATAATTGTTTTAAACTAATTTAATTACGTAAATTCAATTTTATCTTTTAAATTGTTATATGTCTATGGGTTGTTCTTTTTTGTTTCCTTTTCCATTGTAGAGGTAAGTATGTTTTTAACTCTCTCTTTCTACCTGCGTCCGGTGGCATGTCTAGTATGGGGCCAGGCGGGGCAGTGCCACGGGACCCCCAAGCTCAAAGGGCCACTCGGACTCTGACCTCTAAACTATAAATTAAACAACTTAGTGAAAATTTCTCCCTCATTCGGGAATCTGGATCTTGGTCTGAGTGTCTGTCACAGTATTGTATTTGTTTAACGGTAACACGTAGATATTCTTTTATTTCCATAAAATAGTGACAATTTGTATTCGGCTCTTAATTTTATTATAAAGTCGACTGTATTATAATGATAAATATGAAATTAATGATTTTTCATAGTTTCATAGTTTAGTTGACCCTAGTTTATTTTTTGCCCCAGGGCCTTTGGTTACCTAGCTACAACACTGCCTGCGTTTGTGCTTTTTTAAATTAAAATAGTAATCCAGAATTAAAAGTTATGTAATAAAACGTTTCGTAATTGAAAACGAGAGATTTAATTAAATTTGATTGAAAGCACGAACCTTAAGTAACTTTATAATCCACTTATGTTGAAGCTTAGCATTTTTGATCTTTATTATATTTCATAAATCAAGTGTAAAAAGTCTGCATAAAATGTGGATAAAAGTAAATTATTTTTTCAAATTTAATACGATCTGACCTTTAAAAAATATATTTAAGTTGACTGGCTTCTATGTTAAAGTATACCTAAATATACGCTTGATTTCGTTTAAATGTATAATTTTATAAATCTAATGAAATTTTCATATTTAATAATTTTAATATTTCTTATTTCTTTAAGAGAGTTCGCTTTGCCCTATTATTGATCATACACTTGTACAAAAGCTTTTCTCTCTTGCCTAACAACTAAATGTAAAAGAGCCACAGGTCTAAACTATCTACAGGGTGATGCACAGGACCTTAATTTGATATTGGATTGGGGCGTCAAAAATCTCGTTCAATACACTAATAATACATTGACCCTTTGCCTATGAGGGGTCAGGTTTTGCGGTGTAAGGACACATTCAACCTGGTTGAAATCACATTTGAGAACAACCAAATATTTTTTAAAATTATTTTAAACTTTATGTTGTGTCCACTGCTTTTGTGTCTATAAAGAAATGGTCCCTTATGAATTTTTAAATATATTTTTAACACGGAAAATCAATTCTAAACGTCGGCTAAGTGGAAAACGTATTTTCTTTAAATCTTGAGCCTCCACCCATCAACTTGAACTATAAATTCTATTAAGGCTGTCATTCATTTGAACTTTATAGAGAGAATTTAAAAATCACACAACTTTTTGTTATAACTTTAAATTAAAAATTAATGAAAAAAATTGGGACGCCACTGAATTCTACCTTAAAAACCCTTAAACTTGCCTATTTACATTTTTTTCTATCTTAAATATGAATTGATTAACAAATGCCTGGCCAAACTGGCGAAATTTGAAAAACTCTCCCTATCTCCAAAACGAATTAAGTCTGCCATTTTACTCTCATGTCTAAATTTGTCTTAAAAATTGAAATCCGATTTGTTTTATCTCTTTTTGTTATACCCTGCAAGGTTAACGAAAAGGTGCCACCCTGTACACATACGTCGCAACAAGCAACATTTTATCATAAAATGTCCAAAAGTTGTTCACTGTACAAACTATTTAAACTCCATAAATCATTTTCATAATTTCCCCACTTTATATCTTTTTACGACAACCCGTTAAACTTAGAATTTTACGACAAGCTGTTTTAGTAAAAAAGGGTTATAAAATCAAGTTTCGTGTTTTCTTGTCTAACCTTCGTTAGCCAAGGGAAAACATTCGTGAGCCAATGTAACCTTTGTTGAGGGTAACTTAAAACTAAAAATAGTCTTTTTAACTGTTTTTAATGTTATCAAAATACGTTTTTGTTAGTTTCTTTAGGATCGCGTGCAACATGAGTTTTGTCATTCATCTGAAAAACGATAATAGTTGATTTTCAGGGTTGGATTTTAAAATGTATAGGTTTTCAGCAGTAAATAAACTACAAATACAAGGGGCGTCTATAATTTGGCCATTTTGATCGCGATTAACTATAGAATATAAACTATCAGGATGCGTTTTTTGCAGACAGCACAGCACAGACAGATTTTTTTGTTTTTTACTATATCTTTGTGTTTTGCTTTGAGACATTTTTTAGGCATAAAACTAAATCGCAAATTTTGCGCATACAATATGTATAGACTGTCCAGGGATGGGGTTATACAAATGGACCAAAAATTTCATTTTTTGAAAAAAGTAATTATTTCAAAATTTTGCTTGTAAAAAGGATTTACAAAAAGAAAATGTTGATTTTGTAAAGAGGGTTTGTAAATTTTCTAAATATATGATAAATGAAAATAAAAGTATTTTCTCTGGGGGAAAAATCAAGTTTTTGCGAATCCTGAATAAAAAATCAGAATTTTCTCTTTGTAAATCCCATTTTTTTACCAGCAAAATTTTTTATGAAAAATGACTTTTTTTAGAAAAGTTAAATTTTTGGTCCATTTGTCCTCTTGTGAACCCCATCCGTGGATAGTCTGTATACTATATGATCAAGCAGTTTTGGTATATCGGCCAGTAATAGAATAACAAAACAAGCACTATTATTCACGCATGTTAACATGCCGAGATTTACTTGGATTGTCTCGTTTCCTCACATTGCCTATGTGTTATGTAATTTAGCTCAACCGGTATATTTTTATAATCCTAAAACCCAATTTTTTTCCCTATGGTTATTTGGTGGTTATGATTATTTTAAAAATACTGGGTTTGATTTTTAAAAAATGAATCGCAATTACGAGTATTAGGTATATAACAATGAAAATTTGCTACATACAGTGTGTCTACGTAACTTCGCGTCATATGGAAAACTTTTTTATTACCTATTGATTTTACAAAAAACGCATCCTTTATAAAAAGTTCTGCATTCTCCAAATCCTAAAAGGCAACAGTGTATAAAAAGGTCAAGTTAAGGTCTAGACATTTGAAAATTTGTAATTAATTCCTATAATTAATTTGGTCGCTAATGGAAAGCTAATATCAGTAAATTTAATATGTAATACATTTTTAATCCCTGTGGCTCACTTTTAAGTTAATTATAAGAAAAATACATGAACATTGTTTTTAACAACATCCAGTTTATTTTGTTTTTATAAAAAATATGTATAGAGGTCATCAATAGTTTTACACTGTTTTGATTTAAAAAGGGTAATTACATATTTTAAATAGTATTATAGAAAGCTTTATGATGCTATTGCATATATGTATATATATATACACAAAGTCAGCTTGAAGTTTTTTAAATATTTGTACAAAAATTTCTTTGTAAAACTGTTTCATTTTTATTAGTAACCCTGTCCATTTTTGGTAAATTTTCAAAAATAAAGAACAGCCATAGCACACTCCAAGCTTTTTTAAATATAACTATAGATACAGTGGATTCGAATTGAAACAAGCCACGCCGAATACGTCCGAAACCCGTCCATATTCATTATCGGGGGCGTTAGCATTATTTGAGTCAAAATTTACTTGTTCAGTTATCCCCACCTCCCATTAACACAAAGGTCAAAAGGCCCAAATGAGAAAGGGGTTCAAGTTCAAGTACCTCATTTTAAAGGTTTTCCAATTCTCTTTTAAATAGTTTTTAGTTTGTTTAATCAGTTTACTAAACTTAGGGCACTTTATAATAATAATGAATGATACCGTGGCTCCTTTTAATGAAAATGCAATGTATTCATGGTAAGCCAAATTAAAAGATTCATAGGCAAGTAAAGCGACAACAGAGCGTTGTAGAGTTTAAATGCTGTTAGTTAAACACCGCTACGTCATACTTTGAAAGCATCAAAATGCTCCAAACACACATCTCATTGACTACAGAAACCTTATATCTACAATTTGCGGTACCTTGTTATGCTGTGCTACAATTAAGCGATGCCTATGGTTAAAAAAATAGATGGCAACTCGGTGCTTTTGTATGTAAACCTTTAGTTCAGAGCCGTGCCTAGCGGGTGGTGCAAGTGGTGCAAGGCGCCAGGGCGCAATGCTGCGGGGGTGAAAAATTGTGAAATATGAGGCGGACATTTTTGAAATGAAGGGCGGTATTTAGAAAATAAACTTTTTAAATGAGAACTCAGTGTAATTTTAAAGTGGGGACGTTTTTTTCCCTTTCAAAGATATTTAGGAAGTAGAAAAAGCAATGTGAAATACTACTGGAATAAAGGAGTCATTAATGTATTGATGTATGGTAAAAGTGGGGAACTTTTTTTATTATTTTTTTGCTCTTTAAAATTTTTTACACCTCAGTTTGCATTTTCTTCTAGGCACGGCCAATAATTTTTTGCATCACGGCGCAAGTCACCCTAGAAACGGCCCTGCTTTGGTAGTTATTGACGTAGCTATGTTAAACTTACAGAGTTCGTACTTAACGTTTAACTGTCTTCTTTCCATGCATTGCCTATAAACTGCTTGATTTGTCTGAACGTGTATAACTATAAATAATTATTATAAATAAAACGCATAAAACATGTTTTTAATTATAGTATAATATTAAAAATAATGTCAAAGGTAAGCAAAAAAGTTTCGTTACTTAAATAATGGTAAATATTAGTAATTTTTAAATTACTATTAACAGAAAGGTGATCAATAAGCATAATAAACACTATTTAAAAAAATTGAGGTCAATGCAGGAAGGTAAAGAACTAAAAATAAGCGCGTAGGCAAACATTTTTAAGGTGATTTTTTTACGGTGAAATAATTGTGCACTTTGCCTTGACTTAATGGCAAGGTCTCCAAGTATATTCCGATACTGTGGTAATTTAGTTTACTTTCTATCAGAACTGCTGATGAATTATAGGAGTAAGTTTCAGGGTTAACATCGTAATGATTTGATTAATTAGCTTGATAGATACGTAAAGATTTTTTTACATTTCTTAAAATTTACACCCGTATTTAATCTTAAAATTTCCACCTAGTTCTAACAAAAAAGCCACAGATTGGCTTTTTGTTAGAACAACTCCGTTAGATAGAGCAAAACATATTACCTATTATTTGAAATATTTTTTTTATTGTTATGCCTTTTAACTCAATTCCACTGCTTTAGTAATGGTCTACTTCTTAAAATACTCTTCCACGGCTGTCCTTAGTTCAATAAAAAATATTTCATTTGCATGTTTTTTTTTAATGTGAAAACACAAAATTTTCCAACACAGTTACTTAATAATTATTTAAATTTTTCCTAATAAAAAATACCTACTTTTTTTCTCTAGTGGGAAATAGGAAGCAAGACTCAAAACCTTAAATAAATAACGTTTTGGTGTTTTTATTATATTTTTAACTATAATTCTTAGTAATCAGTCTTCGATGCGACGCTTAATTTTAATTGGGAACATTACGTCATTAGATAGAAAATCTTCCCTGTGTAAAATGGAATACTCTTGGCCCTAGATGACAAGATGTGGTTGGCAAAAATCAATTTTTTTCTGAGAAAAAAATTAAGTACAACTTATATCTTTATTTTTTAGGCTATGACAGCATAATAACAGTGAGCCCATACAATGTGTCCGAAATTGGTAGAAAATGTATTAGATTATTAAAAACCATAAAGCCTCGTCTAGACTTGCAACAATTCGCCGTGCCGCTCCACGTCGCATACCCCGCCACATAGCCCGGACGTGGACGTAAACGGAATTTACATCGTTTCAAGGGCTTAGCGAATGATTCGCCGGTGATACAGAGCTTTTCGGTTTTTTGGCGTCAAAGGAGCGCGCAAACAGGTTGGTTAGTTTGTACGGATGTTTGGCAAATTGTTGCAAGTCTGGAAACGGCTTTAGAGATAAGAATGATGGTTAAATGGGAAGACTACATTAATGCAAATTACCCATCTCGACTCTTACCAAAAGTTTAATTTTAACTTCATAATTTATAAAAGAAAAAGATATAATATTGAAATTGTAATAAACCAGTTTAATGAGAAAAAATTTATCTGACTATAGGGCAAAACACGGGCGTATATAAGGGGGTGGGGAGTTTGGGGTTTTAAACTCCTTTGTTACTTATGTTTTTATTGTAGACGGTTATGTGGAGGGAGACCTTTATGCTCTTCAAATAGTTTGATACCTAACTTTTTTTGGTCAAAATTTCACCCATATAAAACCTTATATATACGTAAGTGGGGTAAAGGGAAACCCATTTTTATATGGTAAGCGGATTATATGATTTTGAAATTGGAATTTTGGCCTATTAATAGACCTTGCAGGAAATCATCCTACGATTAAAATTAAAATAAAGCTTCTAAAAATAGCTTGTTTTTATTTAGCAACTAAGATATACCTAAAAATAATATCCAAACACTACAATACAATACTTTAATAAATTTCATTATTTGCATTAAATCAAAAAATTTTGAGTTTATTTGGCGTTCAAAAAGACTTCAAATCGGCAGGTTATCAAAGTAATATCCGATAAAATGCTTACAGGATAGTTTGGCTATAACATTGACTATAAAACTTAAAGTTATTGGTATTAAACCTGAGGTTTACGTTCTATTTTTAGAAGTTTGTAAACCGATTTACGGCTATGAAAAAATTATGTCCGACCTAATAACCTACTACAAAAGAGTTAATTTTGTTTATATAGGCAAAATTTTGTATAAAGTCGGTTTATTTTAGTAAATTTAGGAGTATTTTTAAACATGTAAATATAAAGGGGAAAGTGTTTTTTTATATAGGTATTGAAGCTGCTTAACCCTGTTTTTTTTAATTATATTCTAAAAATATGATATACATTCTGTCCCAGGATAGTTGTTACTAAAGAACAAATGGACCAAATTTTTTTATTTTAAAAAATATATTTGTAAAAACTGTCCCATGGTCTAAAATTAAAAAATACCAAGTTATCACATTAATCGATAATATTCAGAATGAGTTATAACTTAAATTACGGGAAATTACCAAGGTAAAGTAGGTATTTCTATTTTTAAAAATAGGACAAACCTGCATTGGTGAATATTTTAATAAAAATAAATTTAAAATTAGAATTATTAGTTAAAGCATAAAATAAAAAAAAAGTTGTCGTCTTTTTGTATCTTCTTTCTCACCGCAATATTACCTTTTAAAAACTTAGAATGGGGGAGCAAATGTAGTATAGTTATCTTTATACATTTTAGCACATATTTTAATTTTAGCTAAAAATCACCACACTTAAATAAATACATAAAATTTAATTTTCTTCGACATTTTCCTATACAATTTGGTAATCACTTTACTTTTCACACTTTTCTTATTTACAGTTATAACTTGCTCTGTATACTAGCCATTAAAGAAAAATGGGCGTCTTTAAATTTTAAAAATGGTTGGTTTTTTTGTCCTCTAGTAACAGCTATCCTGGGACAAACTTCATTGGTTGTGATGGTAAGGTTTTAAGGGGATAGGTGTAGTCAGGTAACATGAAAAAAATAACGATTTTAAATATTTTTTTCCCAGGAAATTATTTTATAATACCTATAATAAGTTGGAACCATATGGAAAACTTTTTAATATTCATTTTACGGGAAAAAAGTTATTTCTTTTAAAAGGTTCTTCATGATCCAAAACCCAAAAACCAGCCATTAGATATTAAATAGTATTAGTCGTCTACGAGGTCTGGCTAAACATGTAATTTTTACTTAAGAGTAAAGTACCTACCTGTATTTTTACTGATATAAAAAAATAAAAATAAAGAAAAGACGTTTAGAATTAAAAATTACTTTAAAATATGCAATCTTATTTAGAAATGCTTTGTCTTGTACAGGAACTAACAAAGCTAGAAAAGTATAAAAAAACAACTTGATTTTAATTTTACGTATTCCTATATGCAAACAAAAGTTCAAAAGTTAAGAGTTGCCTCTTTTTTACCTAAATTTTTAAAGTGGGTATTCTTTTTAAAATGACACAATAAAATACAATTAAAAATTATCTGAAAATCTTGTTACATTAATTATGTTGATTACTAAAACCAAGTAAATTATGTGAAAATGTTAAACAATGAATAAAACAAATGTGATACAAAAATTTAAATTTTATTGGTTGTATGTAAATATAAAGTCAGTTTATTTTAGTAAATTTAGAACTATTTTTAATCAATGTAAATATAAAGGAGTAAGCATTTTTATATACCGGGTGTCAACGAATCTATTTAACAAGTCAATGACTTCTAAAGTATTAGACATATCAAAATCAGATTTGGTATAAGTAAAGGTAAGGAGAGAGAAAGTTTTTTGCATATTTCTCGCTTTTTAGTTACTTCCGGTTTAACCGGAAATAACTCCAATTTTAAAAATATTACTTTAAGAGTCCCAATGTGTCATAAAATTTAATTTTTATGGAGTTTTTTTGTTTCATTTTTAAAAATAAAAGGGTGGTGCATTTTCGTTGACTTTGAAAAATTAAAACAAACCAGAGTGCGCAATCTTGATTTCGATTTTTGAAATAAATTCAATGGTAAAAGTAAATCATGGCTAACTTAATTCGTTTTGGAGATACAAAGTGTTTTTCAAATTTGTCTCAATTTTGCCAGGCACTTGTAACTCGCTTGATAATAAAGGGTAGAAAAAAATGTAAATAGAAAAGTTTTAGGGACTTATACGTAGAATTCAGTGGTGTACCTATATTTTTCAGTTGACTTTTATTTTTAAGTTATAACACAAAGTTGTTTTTTAATGGAACACCCTGTATATTTTATCATTAGTTAAAAGGTCTTCCTAAAATCTATAAGAAATACCACATTTGATGCATGTATTTTTATTAGTTTTGTAAATATAGTCATCATCAGGATTCTTTTAACGAAACACCCTGTATATTATAATAACGTTGCAAAGATATTTCAAAGTGGTTTAAGAGACACATATTTGATAAATTTATCTCTAATAGTTATGGAAATTACCATATAAATCTAAAAAATAGTAGATTTACACGCATTAAGATTTAAAAGGTTATATTTCCGAAACTGTTAGAGAAAATCATTTTAAATGTGGAAAATTCTTAAAGGTCTTTAAAATGCCATTTTAATATCGCATTCCTGACGATGGCTATATTTACGAAACTATGACAAATTAAATATATCAAATGTTATATTTTTTTACGGCTTTTAAGAAGATCTTTTAATTTGTAATAAATACAGGGTGTTCCATTAACATTTTTCTTTTTTTTCTATCTCTAATATAGGGCGAATCAAGATGCCAAATTGACAAAATTTAAAAATACTCTGTGTCTTTAAAACGAATCAAGTTAGCCATGATTTACTTTTACCATTTAATTTGCTTTAAAAATTGTAATCGAGATTGCGCAACAGATTCGTTCTATCTCTTTTAGTTTACGCCTAAAATACTAACGTACCGTGGGTGTCTTAAGCGGGGTAAGAGGGAGTTTGTTGACACGGGTCTTAAATACTAGAAGTGGTAAGTTCGGGGCCTGTCCAGTTATTTTTAATTTAACTTTACAATATTGGTATTAAATGAAAGGGCTTGCTGAGAGTAACTAAGGTATCAAATGCAAGGACTTGCTGAGAATACGAATTTAAATTTAACGTCATTGCTGCAATCCACCTCAATTGTTGATGGACTTAAGTTTTTAAAGTAAGATACAAATGCCTAATCAAATTACATGTCATCATGCTGCATGGTTGTTTGCCGAAGTTAAACAACCTAAGCAATCCATTCTCAACATAATGCATCAGCATTTGATGAGATGAACAGGCTAAGAAACATGTCACAGTGTTAACTAAGAAATTAAAAATAATTTTAAAGTAAAAACACTTTTTTAAAACAAGCTTTTATTAAAATGCACTATAGAATAATAAAAGAAACATTTTTCTTTAAAGCTCTTACAATCAAAATATAACCTCATTACACAATTTATATGATAGAAAAGCTTGTCGCAAGATTTACCTTTGTGGATAAACAAATAAACTTTAATAACTTAAGTTAGAAAATTTTAACCAGAAATAACAAAGGGTGCATACGACTACTTAAATCTCGTGACAAGCTTTTTGTATCAGTATAAGATTGTAAGTAATGAATTTAATCATTTCTGATTGAAAGTAGTTTTTAAAGATTTTTTTTTTAATCATTTTGACTGCACGTTGTTAACTACCAGAAACGTTGTTTTAATAAGAATTTTTGACTTTAAAGTTGTTAATATTTTTAGATGAAACCAGCCCTGTACCAATTTAAGAAATCATTTGGTTTACGGACCATACGACCAGCTTGTATCTTAGAAATGCTGTTTAAAAATTTAAAATTCTTTCAGAAATGTTTTAAACACAGGAAGACGCAGTCGACTAATTTAAACAGATCGTGAAATTGGAGTGGAAACTGAAGAACAGATTTTGAATTCAGTTGACGAGGATTCGACAGGGAAAAAAAGTATTGTGATTACTAATAAATTTAACTATAACGTGGTTTACGGATGTTGTTTTCTTTTTTGGTAAATCGTTTTAAATAAGTGACTTATAATCGTGGATATTGGTATAGTTAAGACCATATTTATTTCATTCTGAAAGCGATGCCGCCAAGTACACAAAAAATAATAAAGTAAACAAACCTTTTCGAAAGCACATAGCCTCTGACAGAGCCTAATTACATATTTTTAGATAAATAAATAAAAATATTGCGAAAACACGTACCACGTACTTACAAAACATTCTCTTATTTCGTCTCTGGCGTACCATAAAACCTGTAACGCGTGGCGTAGTCGTCGGGTTGAATATTTTTGCTGCAATAAATCATTGTTCACAAAAGGGTTTATTTGCTTTATCATTTTTGTGTACTTGGTGGCATCGCTTTCAGAATGAAATAAATATTGTTTTAACTATAGTGTGTATCGCCACGTATTGGTAGGTCCTCTATTTTTTTTTGTTGATTAAATGTAATGTAATAAAAGCGTTATTAAATAAAAAATATTAGCCACAACAATTGCGTTTAAGTATTCAGTAATTTAAGGCATAATTTTTAACAAATATCATACAAACATAAACAATTTGATAAATCAGTTGCGGTCTTCGGGCGCTCGTATCTCTGTTATGTTGTAACGTTGCCAAATGTTAAAAAAAAATATATTTACGACTCAAGTTTCTCAAAACCAATCGATTTTTGGACATTATTTATTCTGAAGATTTTGCTTAGAATAATGCAGGGAATCACTTGTAAAGTCACATACATTATATTCCTAACAACCTGGATTAGCTAGTAAAGCAATAACAAAGCGACACCGATGCACGTACAGTGGCTTAAGCGATAAGGATTTCGGGACAAAAATCGTATCTATCAGTCTTATTAAAATAAAAAGTTCTGTTATCAATAATTAAGTAGGGTACAATGCCCTGCTAATATATGATAGCAGTAGATACTGTAATAGTATTAGGTATACATTTAACAAATTTTACATATTACACATATTATACATTTAGGTTGTTATAAAAATAATAATTTTGTTATTTTTGTCTACACACCGACCCACTGTGCGGTGTATCATCTTGTTTATATGATATGTATATTTTCAGACGATGGTGGAGTTTGCCGCAACAACCTAGAGTCCGGGGTTTTTCTACGAGTTATACGTACTATTTTTTCTCCGATCAAAATAATTCTTTCATTTTCGTTTTAGTTAGCATAATAATGGAATTTTATACCAAAAAGATGGAGTACAATAAGCCAAAAACTGTATGCAAAATATAGGCATAAAACAGACCCTCAATAAACCAACTAACACACATTAATGAAATTTCTATAGTCAGCAAAGTTACATTTTAATAACAATTTAATGATTTAATTAAAAAAACAACAAATAAAGGTATAATAAGTACCTTTATTTGTTATCTTATCTCTATTTTAATTGCATTCGCTATCAGTAGAATTTTGGTACTAAATAATAAATATTAAAAGTAAAACAATGTTTTACTATATTTAAACATATATTCTATACTTATCTATTGGTTATTAATAATGTTAAAATTTCTAAATTTAACATACAAACATTTAATTTTTGTAACAATGCATTGGTTATTATTCAATTTTACCAATAGTATCTTTTATTCTTTATTTCAAAACATTTATCCTTTTAAACATGTTTATTTCTTCCTACCTGGTTTTTTATCGTCGTATAGATCAATTTCAGTGTCTTCAAACTCGTTGGCTTCTAAGATCACTTTAAATTTTCTTATTCGTCCTGAAACTGGCTAATTTTTTCAGGATTACTCCGGTTTTATTTTCACTATTCGCGTATTTTCCTGCTGGCGCGAAAATTTGAAGTTTTTCCGGCTGACACGACCGACTGCTCGATTGGCCTCGGTCAGGAAACAACTAAAGCAAGGCACGCTTACCGGATTGATAGGATGCCGCCGGTCCGGGGCTACGATGCCAAACTTTTCTGCTATAAATCTTGTATAACATAAAATGCTTCTTAAAAAATAATATTTTTTTTTTACTGCTTACCTGAAAAATTACTATTATTTAGTTTATTTCCCTAACGATAATTAATATTTCTCACTCTTGTTAAATAATGATACTAAAAAAACACCGAGGTAAATAATGAGGTCAATTCTACTATATTATATACCTAGGGTGATTAGATATTATATTATTAGCGTCAAGGGATATAATGTGCGAAGTAAACAATTCTATAATTTTAAAGATATTGGCAGAAACTTTTGATAACTTAGTTATCAACTAGAAGTAGGAAATTATTGTTACTAGTGAAATAGACGTCTTATTACTATTTTGTAAAATACTTAATTTTTTCTTGAAAAAAAATAACGTGTGTTTCCTATACCGAGGGGAATATTACGTAAAAACGTAGGCACAAACTGTTTTCGGCAGTACAAATTGCACAAATTTACATGATCTTTTTTAAAAATGATCCCTCGGTTACTAAGAACTTTTAACATTTTTTTGATTGTTCATTTGCATCTGTTTTCTAGGATAGAAAATTATTTTTATGCTAATTTGAAGAAACAATATTTGTCGACTGGATTTTGCAATTTTTCCAAGTTTCGGCTTTAATGCGGTAATATACTAATTTTCCTCCGATTAATAAGTTAGTATTTAGATGGGTAACCGCTTTGTAACACCGTATGCTGTTGCTTGTTTTTGCTAATATATTAAATAAATATAATATATTAAATTAATAAAACTAATATTGAAAAGGCTATAAGCTTCATTTTTCATCCAGTACCTACGTAAGAGAGTAATATATAAATAATTAAAAATATTTATTATTTAATTATTAACTACCCCTCCCCCCGTGCACTAAAGATTGCATGCAGATTATGTCCCGCAACATATGCATTATTTGAGCACAGAAGGTTGCTAATATAAGGGGTTTATGTGGTCAATATAAATGCGCCGTATTTACCTTATGTCGCACGTTGCAAGATGAGAATTTAATGTATCATTGGTAGACGACCACTTGACGTAACACAAATAATTTAATACGTTGTTAATACCACTGCTAAGGGTATTTGCCTCACCTGGTTTTTTAGTGCGGCTTGTTTCATTGTTTTGTTGTTACATTTTTTTCTAATTATATTTAACCCAATTAAACCCGTCGAAATTCGACAAGTTCATTATATCTTAATAAAATGGAAAAAATACTTTATTTGCAGAGATTTTCTTATTCTTTAACAACAAGAAAAATGTGACAAACAAATGTCAGTGCACAAGAAAAGTTTAAAAAGCATCCGATGGAGGCGCTTAATTAAAATCGCTAAATACTGGGTTAAACCTGTCGAATTTGATACTCAATAACTTAAAAACAGTAAAAGGTAGACATTACACTTTTTAAA
This sequence comes from Listronotus bonariensis, assembly GCA_014170235.1. Lineage (NCBI taxonomy): Eukaryota > Metazoa > Arthropoda > Insecta > Coleoptera > Curculionidae > Listronotus > Listronotus bonariensis. The sequence continues at coordinate 30,182 of JACEGR010000536.1, forward strand.
AACACGTAGAGTTGGTCATAGAATTCAAAAAGTAAATAATACATAACCCCTATTTATTATTACATTTTTGAATACTAAATAATTAATAGTTTAAAAAACTAAAAAACACGCTTTTATATGCAACCGAACTAAAAATTAGAAAATAATTGTTCATTAAAAAAATATTGTCATTTCATAGTAAAAAGCGTGGGGTGCCTTTTACTATTTTTTCATAACTTTTCCATCATAGATATTGGCAAATATAATAATTATAACATTTAATATATTAAGCACCCCACGCTTTTTACTATGAAATGACAATATTTTTTTAATGAAAAATTATTTTCTAATTTTTAGTTCGGTTGCATATAAAAGCGTGTTTTTTAGTTTTTTTAAACTATTAATTATTTTTCATTTTTTAGTTCGTTATATCAATTAACTTTGCTACTCTTGACAAAATGGCGAAAAAATTTTTAGTGAACAAGAGTAGCAAAGTTTGAAATGTTGCCAACAGATGGCAACCCACTAAAAAATTTCTTCGCAATTGAGTAGCAAAGTTTGGAATGTTGCCAACAGATGGCAAAGAGTAGCAAAGTTTGAAATGTTGCCAACAGATGGCAACCCACTGAAAAATTTCTTCGCAATTGAGTAGCAAAGTTTGGAATGTTGCCAACAGATGGCAACCCAGGTGTTGTTTTTATAATATAATGGATTTTTTTTTCCTGGCGATCAAAAACAAGATAACGGGATACTGTTTGCAGATTATTGCATTGTCATGGGTCATTAATAAGTGTGCAAAGTTTCAAAGAAATCGAATAGCTGGAAGTTGGTTAAAATTAGGCTCAAAGATTCCAATACATAGATAGCCAGATGGATAGATAGATAGTTACAACCCAAGTTAATAAAAGCGTGTTAAAAAGTTTTCCTTCGTGCATAGCCACCTTCCCAAATTGGCGCACAACACCGCATTAAAATTTAAAATATGACAGATTTGTCAAAGTCAAGCGTACTTTTCATCTTATGCAAACTCATAAATAGTAAAGTTTGATACCCAATTTTGATTTTATTACTAAAGTTAAAACTCATTTAAAAGAATCCAAAGATCTTTGCGGTGTAAACTAGGCTATCAGTCAGTGGGTAGCTTTGCGGTGTAAACTAGGCTATCAGTCAGTAGGTAGCTAACCCACAATACACCAAAGTTAGAGGTTAGAAAAGTTTATTACCGTTTTATGAAAAATATTAAATTTGTTGAAAATGATGTTTTCCACTGTAAACAACGTATTGAAAATGCTTTGGTTTATTACCTAGTGATAGTTTTCTTTGTCTAAATATGAGGCATCAAGTAAGTGTTTTTATCATTTTTACAAATTACAGAAGCTTGGTAATTTATGTATAAGTCATGTTGGGCATTATTATTTTGATGACCGCCTGTTTTAAAAACAAGTGAAGGTTATTCGTTCGTTAAAAAAAACAGATGAAGGTTATACGCTCCCGGAACGAATACGTTCAGCGAACGAATTAGTTCAATTTAGCAGAATTGAGCCCCTGTCCCCAACCCGTCGGCAAATGTTGTCAAGTTCGATTATTCAATTGTCTAATCTGGCGCATCCGCCAGAACGTACGATTTTTCACTTTTCCGGTTTTCCTGGAAAATGCTGGAACTTAACGGGATACTGTTTTTAAATTATTGCATTGTCATCGGTCCTTGATACGTGTGCAAAGTTTCAAAGAAATCGAATAGCTGGAAGTTGGTTAAAATTAGGCTCAAAGATTCCGTTACATAGCCAGCCAGATTAATAGATAGTTACAACCCAAGTTAATAAAAGCGTGTTAAAAACGCAACATTTATGGAGTAAGTCTTTGGTTTTTCATGCAATTATTTATGATTTTAAAATTCTTTAAGCTAAAATTAATCGATTGGCTATCTTGAGTTCAGGGCCGCTAAGAGCCGTGCCGGGCCCCGGTACAAGTAAAAGTTACGGGCCCTCCTAAAAATGTCAACCTTAAAAAGGCAAAAAAAGTCCTTACTTCCTTCAAACTATCTTAATATACTTTTACGTTTATTCTCCCCCCCAATCACTCCGGAACCTGGTAATTTTTACCGCCTTCAAAGTTCTTTCGTCGGCCCCGCTTGAATTTCATTAAAAACATGAGGAAATTAAAAAATATGCTCTTTTTCCTAAATGAAATACTCTGTATATTAGAGCAAACTTTATTTTATATCCCTGATCATTGTGCGATGACATAAGCTCTGCAGAAAAAAAACTAATGTCACCTTAAGGATTTGTTTGTTTTCAGTTGTAATTAAAACTACAAAAGTAAGTTTTTGTTTGATTTAAACATTTTACCAACTATTTCGTTAGTGGAAGACGGGATCGCCGGTATATAGGTAAAACAAAGAGCGGTAAAATAAAAAATTAATACGGTTAATAATATTTTTACAGGTATAAAGAGAAACGAGTACATACATAATCTAACAAGGCAACTTTGCCAGGTGTCCCCCGCCAATTTTGATAAAACTGCTTGTAATATATTAAAAAATTAATATAGTAAATAATAATAAAACACTTTTAAGGGGTAAAATGCACCACTGTTTTTCTTAATATTTCGAGTAATATGAATGGAGGCTGATAGAATTTTTAATAAATCGCTCCGTTAGAAAAATATTGACCTTCAGAGTTAGAATAAAAAGACTTATTTAATTATAACTTCGGAACCGTTCCCACGGTACTAATAATATTTGGGAAACTAAATAACCGTATATTTTTACTAATGCTTGTTTCTATTGGTAAACGTCTGTTCAATAAGTCGGGATTACAAAGGGTGAGACAATTATTTTTTTAAATTTTATGTATACATTTTTGACACAGATAACATATTTGACATTTTGCTTGCTAAACCAGTATTTAGCGATTTAAATTAGGCGCCTCCATTGGATGCTTTTTAAACTTTCCTCTTGCAAGGTATACCCTATTTAAATTGATATATTGAACCTTTTTTAATAAAATCGCATTTTAAATAGGCAAATTTCAGCATTCTGTATCGAGTTTATTTTTTATTTATTTTTTTGTTTTTTTAAGAAGATCATTAAATGTGGGAAAAATGATATAAAAATAATGTTTTAAAGCAAACTTTAACATGGAGAAAGATTATTTTTATAATTTTACCATTTATTAATAATTTTTCAAAATGGAATTTTTGTTACCTACAAAATGCTAGAATGTCTTAGAAAACTTAAAATATGATTTTATAAAAAACGATCCAAAATATCGATTTAAATAAAGTATACCTTTTTATACAAAAATTATGAAAGAATCAAATGGTCAATGCAAAATGTCAAGTTTGTCACCTGTGTTAAAATGCATACACTAAATAAAAAAAATCGTCGTTCTCTGTATAATTCCGACTTACTGAATAGCCATTTACCTATGGAAATAAGCATTAATATGGGAATATTTAGTTGCTCAAATATCATTGGTAGTATGGCAACAGTTTAAAAGTTATTATTGAAATAAGTTTTTTAATACAACTTTAAAGGTCAATATCTTCCTACGAAGCGCGATAAAACTGTTTTTATATGAAGTATTAACATTATTTTGGCTTACTCTATCACCCCTATCATTTTTGATCTTACCTTTTCGGACACCCTGTATATAATATTAGAAAATAAAGGGCCGAACAAACCCAGATACAAAACTTTTGGTTGATAAAATTTTAATAAATTAAATACTACTGGATAAACGTACCTTATCTTCTAAATTTATAATATTTTCTAAATTTTTTTAATACCCAAGAAATATTGCAAAAATGTTGGATTGCAAAGAACATTTAACTTATATCGATGATTTACAAAATATTTACAATTTAAAGTCTTGCCCTATTTTTTTAGATATAAAAAAGTTTTTTTATTTTTTTCATCTACTACCATAAAAACCCGGTTATGTGGCAATGCTGTTTCAGCAAGTTACCATGACGACGGCGTCTTACTGACCTCCTATATTGCTTTGCTGCTGAAGAATGGCAAGGTTTATAGCAGGTAATAACAAATAATCTTCCGGATTATTTTATGTATAAGCAGTCTTCGCAAACGGTCAATAGAATACTGTTTTTTTAAAGAATATGTAGTGTCAATAAGCTATATGGAATTTTTTGTTCCATGCCAGCAAACTAAACGTTTTATTTTTCTTTACATGTAATAGTTAACAAAACCTTTTATTGATTTTAGTAGTGCTAGTAGTGTATAGTTATTAACTAAGATTTAATGATTTTTTTATACAGCGTGTCTTTAAGAGTTTCTACCAAATGGGAAACTTTTTAATTATTATTAACTTTACGAAAAAATGTCCTGCATGTTGGAAAAATACATTTTCACAAAAATAACTTGTATGTTAAATGTACAGGGATTTGTTTCTAAATTAGTATATATATCCTAACTACAGTTTGAACTTTAAAGAGTGATTAGGTATGTTATTTTCTAAAAAAGTTTCTATAAACGTATGTCCGAAGTTGCTTCGTTTCCGAGATACAGGACGTTACAGTTTTTAAAGTCGGTATTTTAGAAATATCTTAAATACCCCTAAACTGATTTGGTTTAAATTTGATACGCCTATTCTATGTAATAAAGCATTTGTAAGAATTGACTTTATTGGATTCAGTGGCGTCTCAGTGGGCACCATCAGCTAATATTATTGAGAAAATGTACGCCACTGGCTTTTTATGTAGTTTTGATATTTTTTTCCTATAAAGCAAGTAAAAATACAACTTTTTAGTGTCGTATATTTTTTCCGTATCTGGCTTCGTATTTAAGATATTTAGAAAATATCAACTTTTAAAGCAAACATTAATGCCTAGAATCTCAGAAACGAAGCACCTTCAGACATATGTTTATAGGAACCTTTATTCATAAAATGACATAAGAAATCACCCTTCAGGGGCACCGAGAGCCGTTCCAGGCCCCAGTACAAGTCAAAGTTACGGGCACCCACTTGAAAAAAATCCCACTTCCTTCTAAAGTTCTACTTTTTTTCAAAAATTTTCATTAAGAAAAAGTTAAAGAGCAAAGAAAAAAGGACCTCACTTTCACAACATTACAGTTTATCTGTGATATTTTGCAAAAACTACTACAATAAGCGGATTAAAAGGTCTATTTCTTAAATTCAGTCTGGGCCCCCCAATCACTCTGGGCCTAGGTAATTTGAACTGCCTTTAACGCCCTCTCCATCGGGCCTTAAAGCTTCATACCGTAGTAACGAATTACTCCTGTATTTTAATTTAAAAACAAGTCTTTTCTAGGCCACCCCTGTACATCCAACATACAAATGTTTTTGTGGAAATTTATTTTCTCAACAAGCAGAACTTTAACGAAAAGGGCTATTTTTCGTAAGCACTTTTGAAGACACTCTGTAATGTATACATATATAGGGTGTCTCTGAAAGATCTGTACAAAATGCTATCACAAGGTCCTTGGGCCAAAATAAAACAATCTTAACTCGGTTTACCTTAGTCGGAAAAGATTATTGTTTGGGAGAGTACCTACATGGTGTTAAAGGTATCATTTTATTTTACTTATTTTTAAATATTAAAACTCTTTACCAAAGGGGATTTTTCAGGGTAAAATTAGAATTTGCCTCCGTTTTTGCTTGTATCATGTAAGGGAGCTACCCGCATTACTTTGATTATGTTCAAAATGCCATAACTTTTTTACCCTGGTATATTATATTTCTAGTAAAAAATTTCTATCTCTATATATTTTGCACAAAAAGGTATGGGAAGGTCCGGGAAGCCGCGCTCACTTAAGCTAAATTGACTTTGAGAAGTGTCGGTAACATACAGTGTGTCCCAAATTGAACCTACATGTATTTATTGGTAACTCTGGAACCATTAGAGCTACAGTGTTGGTTAAACTGTAAAAGTTTTAGACAATTTAATTGCAAAATTAAGTCTGCTTTCAGAATTTTATTTATCTTTATGGTTTTTGAGAATAATTAAGAAAAACCAAAATGGTGCATTTTCAACTTTTGCCTGTAGCTCGCACACTACCAATTTTACGGTTTTAAGATTACTACATTATTAGAACACTTTTTTAAGAAGAATTTAATTTAAGTAAAAGTATTTTGTCTAACTTTATTTGTTTTTGAGATATTTACCCAAACTTTGGATTTTCATACGTACGCCATTTGATTTGTACATTTTTGAAAAGAGCTCTTTAATAGCATTTTGATGTGTCATCAAAGTCTAGGTTTTCAGATTGCTTAAGCTCTAAAAACGATAATTTTTGTTTATTTGATAGTAGGCTTAGACTAGATTGCGTAATGGCCGCCCTGTTTCATAAAAACAAATGATACGCATCTTATAATTTAAATAATGTAAATGTCAAAATTAGCGTGCATCTTATTTTTCGTTTAGAAACGCCTTCAACAAAAATTCAAGTTTTGATTATTTTAAGTATTTGCAATTATGACTGTATTAATTATTCCAATGATGAAAAGGTAGATATGCTAGAAATTTTATTTTAAATCTAACAGAAATACAGAAGCTGCAGCACTTGCATACGAAGAACGAGTTTCCTGAGCGGCAACAACCTAACCAAAGACATTTTAGATTAGGTGCCACCTTAGCCAAGAACAATTTTCTTTTGGGCAGTCTTGTCCTGATAAAAGCAATGTTTCTTGCTAAATTGCAATTTTCTTTAAAAATTTTTACAAAACCTAATACTTTACTAGTGGATAATAAAATACAATTAATTGCCTACTTTTGGTTATAATAATGCAATATAAGTTATAAACATATGTTTGGTTATTAACTTTCACAAAAAAATACATATTACCTGCAATCTAAACTTTTTCAACGACTTAAGGGTTAAAAGCGGACTCGCGGATCGAAAATTAGCTAAGTTACTATCTTGGCTTTAATATCTGTATTAAGTGATAGTTATCGGATGGATTGGAGGTTGCGTTCGGACATTAGAACGGATTTTTTTTTAGAAAAATATGAATGTCTAGGATTTATAATAAATATTAGATAACAAGTTATATGGTTTAATTCATATAAAAACGTTTTAATTTGTGGTAAAAAATATGTAAGTTGGTGGGCGGATTTGTCCACTCTAGGTGGGTGGTGTTATCCAACCTATCGGACATCTTCGCCCAGTGGTAGGGTATTAAAAATGTAAAGTTTTTTTACTGAAAAAGTTGACACATTTAAAAATTAAGCATATCCTAATATAAACAATAGATTTGAGCAATGAACACCGTTTATAGTTAAATTAATTAATAGAGACCTATATGTTACTGATACTCTCTAATACCAAAAAAAAAACACTAAATTGAAAACTAACCACTACCCCCCCTACCCTTAAAGCATTTCTTTTTTGTCACTTTCTTATGATATTTGCGCTATATTATTATTGATATTATTAATTATTTAATATATATATTATATATTATTTATAAAACCTGTAGTATTTTTTGTATTCCGTAGCGGTGTAAGCCACTCTGTAAATAAACACCGACAAACAAGAGGCGAAAATGTATTGAAAAAACCTAATTTTACGTGGACATGTGGAGACTTTGTACTAGTTGTGTGTGTGTTTTTTTAAGTTTTTTTAAATTAAAAAAGTTAATTAAAAATTAATATATTTTTTAAAGAATTACTACTTCAATGGTCGGGAAGCGCCAAGACAGGGCGTGACCGCCGACCTGTGGTTACGTCATTGATTAAAGGTATTGCCAAAATTAACCTAGCTTTAGAAATCTATAGGTTACCATGTGTATTAGTGTATGACAAGACATTGACAAATATTAAGCCAAGAAAACCTAAACCATTTTGCTAATATGCAACCACACTACGGCGGTTACTGGTCGGGAAAACCACGGCCGTCAAAAAGAACTTAATTATCCACAGAGTTAAGATACTTTTAACAATTATGGGTTTGTTGGCGATAGCAGTTATTGCGGTGTGTATCAGTATTAGGAGGTGAGAAAAAGGGACCTTAATTTAATTTTGGATTGGGGCACCGAAAATCTACTTCAATTTAATGCATCTATAATGTTCCTTGTCGCAAAAAAGTAATAATTGTTTACTTATCCAACATTACGCCGAATTTGATGAGTTTTGGTATACGTGGGTTTTTGGGGCGATGATTACTAACTTAAAAGAATTTTGGTTATTTTCTAAAAACCTGCAGCAACTCCGATTTTAACGAAATTTAGTATATGGAGGGGTTTTTGGGGCGCTAATCACGAATCTGAAAGATTTTTTTATAGCTTATATCTCAAAATTAAAGACGTTTAGGACATATGTTCATATGAACGTTTCTTTCTAAAATAAGCTAAGGAATCATACCTTGTATTTTAGCCATTAATTAAATTACACTCTGTATGTCGCTGGCAAATGGTTATTTTAGAGAAATGGCTTCTGCCTAGGCAAATGCCTTCTGCCTAGGAAAATGGTGTATTTTCTTTTTCAAATGCAATTTGTCTATTCAAATACCATTTAATTTCCTTAGCAATTTTTAAGCAAATGTAAATAGAAATATTTGCATAACCATACGGTCATGTAAAACTGTTACATTGAGGTGTCATGGTTAGGTCTCGTTAGCTAAATATATATATTTTTAAATTTCCTAATAAAGCAAATAAAAAAAAAGATTTAACCAATCATAACTAACCATAACATAATCAGATAGTTTTGCATGACCGTATATAGCAGTTCGATGCAATCAAAATACACGTGCTTTTGATTTTTACTATAGTCTGCCAAACACACTGTACGCCTAATATGTTATCAAATATATCACAGTCATTTGCCTAACAAGGGCCACGGCAAATGCACTTACCTAGGCAAATGGTTTTTAAATAAAATTTATTTTTATAAAGTCCTTTGCCCAGACAGAAGCCATTTGCCTGCGACATATGTATACATTGAATGTAATTTCTTTTTATTAAGTTTAAATGCTCTGTCATGAATGTAGTCATGGACTAAAAAGTGATTTATTTAAATTCAGTGCAAAAAATATCCAACGTTTAGAACATTTATCTCACTGTTGTAATAAAAAGTATAAATGGAGATTGTACACTTTGAAGAAAGGCTCCTCAGGTGTCAAAGAATGACATAATATGAGGTGTCATTTTATTAAGAATGTCATATTCCATTGAAATGAGATAAAATATATATGCGGTGCAATTTAAAATTTAAAAGTAACAGTAATTTTCGATTAAACCGGAAGTAATAAAAAAAACCTGTTACTTAATATGGGTCAATCAACTTTTATTTGTCCAAGGGTAAAATCACTCTGTCTTTGGTAAATACAGAAAATTTATAAAAATTTAAGTGTTTAATTGGTAATCTTTTTATTAATTTTAGTTAAAACAAATCCTTAGCTATTAATTATTGTTATTATTTTTTTTCAATTTATGGCTTTTTTATAAGTTTTCCAAGAGATTCAAAGTGACGTGTTTTATAAGTTTACTGTTGGTCTTCTTGCAATAATAGGATCTATAACTTCATATTACTAAAAACGCTTCTATTTAAATAACTATAATAATTAAAATTAATATATTTTACCCTTAAGGAAAAAATGTACTACGTTTTTTAAATTGTTTAGTTTGGCATTTTTTTTTAAATTTATTTTAGGTCTCAGGAAAAGGCCGTCGCGCCTCATATATTTTTAAAATCAAAATATAAATGGCGTAGTGTGTATACTGTTAGTAAGTAGGTATTCTTGGTAAATTATTACGACCATGCGGTCTCAGTTGATCAATTTTCGCAAAAATGAGTGGTTAACTTTAATATATGTCCGTCGGACAACCAACACACATATGTTAGTAAATATTATTTTTTAATAAATTATAGTGTTTATGGTTGTATTTATCGTAAATTTTACTGTGAGCATAAAAAAATGACAAAAATAAAATCAGATAGCGTTAGTTTTAAAAATTCAACAATTGTTCGTCGGACAACCAGTCTCTTGAAAAATCACTCCACTTAAATAACTGATATAAGTTATTACTAAATTATGGTGTTATGGATAATACTTAATCTTAGTGTAAGCATTAAAAGAAACAAAATTAACTATGTTCTATCAAACAGTAAGTTTAAAAAATTACTCACTTGCATAACTGAATTATTGTCAGTCGGACAGTTTGATTGTCCTTGGTTTCATAGCTTAATGATTGACAAGTTAGCTCTGTTGGTAGTGACCCTGCTCTTTTATCCTGGTTGTTTTAGGTTTAAATTTTGTGTACATGTGACGTACCTAATGTGAATTTTTCTGGTTTTATTGTTAAAACTGTTTAACGCGCTATGCTCATTGCAGATTACAATTGAGAAAGTAATGACCTATTATTTAAAGAAATAAATATTACAAAAAAAAATAAACTCGGATAAAAAAATTACCCTAAAATCAACCAATCGACAATTGTGAAATAACGACATACCAAATTTTATTTTTTTATCTAAAAGGTAAAAAAGTTTTAGGGGGAACCACCTGTGAGAAACACCCGGTATAGTAAAGTTGCTATTTAATTGATTTTTTCCACGACTGTTTTAAAACGTGTACATTACTAATGTAATTTTAAACAGGTAATATCGCTCATTACCCACGCTCATTACCCACATACATAACCCACGTCTGTTATAGGGTGCTTTAAATGTGCATAAATACGATAGTTTCTATATATTTTCGAGAACCTCGTTTTCTTAATATGATTCTTTTAGTCAGATATGAGGATAAACATATCTAATGAGTAAGTAAAATCAACTTATAATTATATGTATCAAGTACCTTTATTTAAAAAAATGCAGTAGGCTGTATTGTCGCGTATGTCATGGGTGACAAACATTCTGTCACAAATCGAGAATATGTAATATATTTTTATTGATAGTATTGATATAAATCCGCAAGAAAGTCGCAGAAAAAGTATAGTATGTGACTTACACGGAATACTCATTTCCCTCTCGTATGACTTACTGGACTCATCTGCAGCTCGTGCTGCAAAAGCCATACTCGTAGGAAATGAGTAACATTTTATGCTCATACCACCACCCATAATAATATACTTTTAATTTATTAAAAGTTATTTTTATTATAGTCGGCCTCTAAACCGCATAAAATAGAATTTCCATTGGTAGGATCAATACAACCACCAGAACTTGTATCAAGAGGAACAACGGAAGAAGACGATCTTGATATTGTTACGTTTGCAACAACAAGAGGACAAAAAACATCTATAAAGTAAGTTTAATACAGAAAATAAAAATAAAATATTAAAGGCGAATGTCGATGTAAAAAATATGGTTTCTTAAACATTTGATGCTAATTATTTTTATGCTAGCTAACAATAGCTTTCTTGTAGATTCTATGAATTTGTACAGTGTGTTTTTTTTTATTTGGGATTAAAGGGTACAGGCTAAGAGGTAAGAGATACAAAAAACTAAGTTACGTGTTCCTTTCTCTTTTTCAGTGTTTAGTTTAATGGCGCAATCAGATTCACGCTAACTTGATTGGTTTAGATGATACAGGGTAATTATCAAAATTTGTCGATTTTTATTATGTCATATTACCCGGACATTTATGAAGATAGAAAGAAACTTTAAATACAAAAGTTTTCGTCGTAGAATCCAGTGGCGTATCCAAAATAAATATAATTGTTTTAATTCAGAACGGAAGCTTTCACAGCCTTGGTCCGCTAAGAAATCTTGGTTCTTGGCTTTGGACCGCGTCAAATTAAAATCGTTTACCGACGTTTTGCTATCAATTGCCCGGTCGGTTATCGATTTTAATTTAACGCGGTCCAAACCCAAGCACCAAGACTCCTTAGTTAACCAAGGCCGTAGGCCGTAAAGCTTCCGTTCTATGTTAGCCAACCTCTATGGGGAGGAAATTAAAAAAGATGCCAAAGCCTTTGGCGACTTATGAAACAACAGACATAAGTTACTTTGCCAGTTAACATTGCTTCTTTGATGCCGTGACATAAATTTAGTTTCAAAGTCTCTTTAAGTACACCATCATGTAAAATCCAACCCCGCCAAGAACATCTACAAGCGAGCTAGTAGGGCATTAGTAAGAGAAAGGATAAAAAGCTAGCCATCGTGATTTGGACACGAACGCCCGTCCTTTGCTAAAGTTACATATGAAACTCGAAGCCATCCTGGACCATAAAACTTGAAACACATTGGACTACATTACATTCGAACAAGCGGACAGAATACAACATCAAGTAAATCAAAAACAAAAACGAAAATCTAATTACCCAGTTAAAGTAGATGAACCAACAAGTCGACCTCAGAATACCGTCATAAATGTATTGTCAGTGGAATTGACTACGAAGAAAACTCTGTATTAGCCAAAAGTCAAAATTTTTGCCATAACTTGTAAACAAATTCCTGTAGAAGAGATAGTATCAACTATAGAATCTTCAATTTAAAAACTTCCTCAGAAACAGACAGACTCGGTTCGTTATGAGACTGCTAAAATACTTAAAACTGCTAAACCGCTGAAAAGCAATCTTACTCATGCTGAAAGAGCTTCCATTAAAAGTCTTGACTCTAAAGAAGACATTTTAAATTTACTAGCGGATAAAGGCAACGCTACGGTAGTAATGGATGAAGAAGAATACCGGGTGTCAACGAATCTATTAGACTAATAATATAATATATTATAATAATAACTTCTAGAGTTTCAGACATATTAAAATAAGATTTAATTTAAGTAAATGGTATAGAAGGAGAAAATTTTTCGCATATTTCTTACTTTTTGGTTACTTCTTGTTTAACAGAAAATGACTACAATATAATTTTTAAATGAAACATCCTGTATTTTTTAACATTTTTGGATTCCTAAGACCTTTTTAATATTAATTCGACGATTTCAGAATTTTTTACGCCTATTAGATTTTTTGAGAGCCATTTGATCCTTTATTTATGACTTTTTTTCATAGATAACCTACATTAGATCCGCAGTGGCAGGAACCATTTTCGGATTTTCACGACCTCACGCAGTAAACAAATCAAGGGTGGACGAACATGCGCACTTACAAGCCGTGGCAAAATACAAACACCGGCACCCCGTGCCCCCCGTCCGCGGTTTGACCGTGACGCTCATTAGCTACCGTACTTCGAACGGAAAACCAGGACGCCGTCGGCAAATTCTTTCCGATAATGCGAATGGTCTGTTTGCTTGGGCACAAACCTGTTTTTTCGCCCATGAAATGTAACATCTGTTTCGCGCAGGTAATAACATTGGCAATCCATCGAGATCAGTGCTTTATTTTAAATCCGATCGCAAATAAATTGGTATCGTTAAATTCGTCAAAAAATCCTTTATTTGAAAAGTGCGTGTCTTAAAAGGGTTGCCATTTGAAAACTAACAGTTAGACACGGAAATGTCAAGTTGCCAAATTGTTTATACCTATCTTTTATATAAATTACTAAAACTTTGCTATTGTATTTTTCTAACATCACCTAGGGTAACTAGATTAATTTGGATCCAATAATGGCCATCTAGATGCAATATTGAAAAATGGCTCTAAAAAATCAAGTAGGCTTAAAAACTTTTAAAATGTCACATTCCAATTTAGAATTGTGTCAGAAATCCAAAAATGTCATTTCCGGTCCAACCAAAAGTGACTGTAAAGTAAAAATATGCGTAAACTCTCCTAGTAAATTCATGCACACGGTATATCACAAAGATAATATCCCTTTTAAACACGGATAAGACTTTTCTACAATATCCGGAAAGGTGAGGTCAAAAATAATAGGGGTGATAAAGTAAGCCAAAATGGTGGTAGTACTTCATATATAGTTATTGACCTTCAAAGTTAGAACAAAAAAATGTTTTTCATTTATAACTTTTGAATGGTTGCCACAATAATAATGATATTTGGGCATTTTAATTAAAATGACCACACGTCCCAGTTTTGGCGGGACAGTCCCCCTTTTGGACGACTGTCCCACCTCCCGGCGATTTTTGTAAATGTCCAGATTTTTGTTAGGATTAGGTGTAAATAATAAGAACAAAAGGTTTTTGCGGAGGTAAGGGGCCTTTTTTGCTTTTTAAAAAATTTGGGAGATAAAAAATAAACTGTATCAATGAGTTGACCGATTTATTTTATTTATTGTTTCCCATTGAAACATTTCAAAGGTAAGGACCTTATTTTTCCTCTTCAAAAAAATTTATATCTTATTTTACTTTTTTCTCATTGTTTCCGCTTTCCATGATTGAAAATGTGGTCATTTTATCAAATTACCCCATACCAATGCTTTTATCCATAGGCAAATGATGCGCAGTAAGTCATAATTATACAGGGTTATATACACCTTTCCGGACACCCTGTATACATGGAATCACAGACAAAATTACTAAAATACTTGGTCGGTCCAACATACGATCAATCTTTAACACACATAAAAAGATTGGTCAATGCTTGAGATCGGCAAAGATAAAATCCCTCTACAAACCAAGGGAGTTTACAAAATTTCTCTGTTGTGTGGTGAAGTGTAAATTAAAGAAACTGTTCGTTCCATTTCGACTAAAATTAAGGAATATGACCGATGTATTAGAAATAAGCAAATTATTCACTCAGCAGTCGCTGAACACCAACATTGTACGGGTCGTAATATTAATGTAAAGGAAACTAAGGTCCTTACGTCCGCCCAAGGTTTCTATAAAAAGAAAAGTTTGGGAATCTATTAAAATACATAAACACCCTAATAATTTTAATACAGATAATGGTTACGGTCTACACCACATGTGGAAAGCAATCATCAAGAGGGACACGCTTTGGTGAACAGGACTAGGGTATATAAACCCTTGCCTTGGGATCTAGAGCTTATTCAGTCCATTCTTGCAGAGTAAAGATCCCTAAAGATGCCTTGTGCAATCGATGGCGAAATGTCGGTAAAATATTTTAATTTGACGCGGTCTAAACCCAAGAACCAAGATTTCTCAAATTTTTAAAATTTTCAGATTTAAACCAAACTTTTAAATGAAACATCCTGTATTTTTTAACATTTTTGGATTCCTAAGACCTTTTTAATATTAATTCGACGATTTCAGAATTTTTACGCCTATTAGATTTTTTGAGAGCCATTTGATCCTTTATTTATGACTTTTTTCATAGATAACCTACATTAGATCCGCAGTGGCAGGAACCATTTTCGGATTTTCACGACCTCACGCAGTAAACAAATCAAGGGTGGACGAACATGCGCACTTACAAGCCGTGGCAAAATACAAACACCGGCACCCCGTGCCCCCGTCCCGCGGTTTGACCGTGACGCTCATTAGCTACCGTACTTCGAACGGAAAACCAGGACGCCGTCGGCAAATTCTTTCCGATAATGCGAATGGTCTGTTTGCTTGGGCACAAACCTGTTTTTCGCCCATGAAATGTAACATCTGTTTTCGCGCAGGTAATAACATTGGCAATCCATCGAGATCAGTGCTTTATTTTAAATCCGATCGCAAATAAATTGGTATCGTTAAATTCGTCAAAAAATCCTTTATTTGAAAAGTGCGTGTCTTAAAAGGGTTGCCATTTGAAAACTAACAGTTAGACACGGAAATGTCACAGTTGCCAAATTGTTTATACCTATCTTTTATATAAATTACTAAAACTTTGCTATTGTATTTTTCTAACATCACCTAGGGTAACTAGATTAATTTGGACCCAATAATGGCCATCTAGATGCAATATTGAAAATGGCTCTAAAAAATCAAGTAGGCTTAAAAACTTTTAAAATGTCACATTCCAATTTAGAATTGTGTCAGAAATCCAAAAATGTCATTTCCGGTCCAACCAAAAGTGACTGTAAAGTAAAAATATGCGTAAACTCTCCTAGTAAATTCATGCACACGGTATATCACAAAGATAATATCCCTTTTAAACACGGATAAGACTTTTCTACAATATCCGGAAAGGTGAGGTCAAAAATAATAGGGGTGATAAAGTAAGCCAAAATGGTGGTAGTACTTCATATATAGTTATTGACCTTCAAAGTTAGAACAAAAAAATGTTTTTCATTTATAACTTTTGAATGGTTGCCACAATAATAATGATATTTGGGCATTTTAATTAAAATGACCACACGTCCCGAGTTTTGGCGGGACAGTCCCCCTTTTTGGACGACTGTCCCACCTCCCGGCGATTTTTGTAAATGTCCAGATTTTTGTTAGGATTAGGTGTAAATAATAAGAACAAAAGGTTTTTGCGGAGGTAAGGGCCTTTTTTTGCTTTTTAAAAATTTGGGAGATAAAAAATAAACTGTATCAATGAGTTGACCGATTTATTTTATTTATTGTTTCCCATTGAAACATTTCAAAGGTAAGGACCTTATTTTTCCTCTTCAAAAAAATTTATATCTTATTTTACTTTTTCTCATTGTTTCCGCTTTCCATGATTGAAAATGTGGTCATTTTATCAAATTACCCCATACCAATGCTTTTATCCATAGGCAAATGATGCGCAGTAAGTCATAATTATACAGGGTTATATACACCTTTCCGGACACCCTGTATACATGGAATCACAGACAAAATTACTAAAATACTTGGTCGGTCCAACATACGATCAATCTTTAACACACATAAAAAGATTGGTCAATGCTTGAGATCGGCGAAAGATAAAATCCCTCTACAAACCAAGGGAGTTTACAAAATTTCCTGTTCGTGTGGTGAAGTGTAAATTAAAGAAACTGTTCGTTCCATTTCGACTAAAATTAAGAAATATGACCGATGTATTAGAAATAAGCAAATTATTCACTCAGCAGTCGCTGAACACCAACATTGTACGGGTCGTAATATTAATGTAAAGGAAACTAAGGTCCTTACGTCCGCCCAAGGTTTCTATAAAAGAAAAGTTCTGGGAATCTATTAAAATACATAAACACCCTAATAATTTTAATACAGATAATGGTTACGGTCTACACCACATGTGGAAAGCAATCATCAAGAGAGGACACGCTTTGGTGAACAGGACTAGGGTATATAAACCCTTGCCTTGGGATCTAGAGCTTATTCAGTCCATTCTTGCAGAGTAAAGATCCCTAAAGATGCCTTGTGCAATCGATGGCGAAATGTCGGTAAAATATTTTAATTTGACGCGGTCTAAACCCAAGAACCAAGATTTCTCAAATTTTTAAAATTTTCAGATTTAAACCAAACTTGCATTTTTTTCAATGAGACACCATGAAATTAAATATTTTAATAAATTGCGTTTTTTCTTGCGATTATAACAATATATAACACTTAATATTTTCTATTATTGTTCTTGACAGCGAAACCAACAAAAAAAAGTTGGTCATCGATTAAATCAATATTTATTGATTTTATATAGAAATGTATAAAATAAACCGAATTTAACAAAAATACTTAAACAATTATTAACCAAAACAATAACAAGCAAAGAAAATACAAATACTAAACTAAATGTAATAAACATTTTTTTTATGCACATATATATATTTTTTGTTTGTTTTTTTCTCAAATTAATTTTGTTTTTAACACGCTTTTATTAACTTGGGTTGTAACTATCTATCATCTGGCTATGTAACGGAATCTTTGAGCCTAATTTTAACCCACTTCCAGCTATTCGATTTCTTTGAAACTTTGCACACGTATTAAGGAAACATGACAATGCAATAATCTGCAAACAGTATCCCGTTATCTTTTTTGGATCGCCAGGAAAAAAATTCCATTATATTATAAAAACAACACCTAGGATGCCATCTGTTGGCAACATTTGAAACTTTGCTATTAAATGAAGAAGAAATTTTTTAGTTTTTACACAATTTGGTTAAATGCACCATTGGTGTTCAATTTTTATGAACAATAACAGTTAATAAATGCCGTTAACACGCTTTTTATTAACTTGGGTTGTAACTATCTGGCTATGTAACGGAATCTTTGAGCCTAATTTTAACCAACTTCCAGCTATTCGATTTCTTTGAAACTTTGCACACGTATTAAGGAAACATGACAATGCAATAATCTGCAAACAGTATCCCGTTATCTTTTTTGGATCGCCAGGAAAAAAATTCCATTATATTATAAAAACAACACCTAGGTTGCCATCTGTTGGCAACATTTCAAACTTTGCTATTAAATGAAGAAGAAATTTTTTAGTGGGTTTGCAATATATTGGCAACGGTCCAAACATTGCCTGGATTGCCATCTGTTGGCAAAATTTCAAACTTTGCTACTTAATGAAGAAGAAATTTTTTAGTGAGTTGCAATCTGTTGGAAAAATTTTAAAATTTGTCACTCTTGTTCATTAAAAAATTTTTCGCCATTTTGTCAAGAGTAGCAGAAACTAAAAAATGAAAAATAATTAATAGTTTAAAAAAACTAAAAAACACGCTTTTATATGCAACCGAACTAAAAATTAGAAAATAATTTTTCATTAAAAAAAATATTGTCATTTCATAGTAAAAGCGTGGGGTGATAAATATATTAAATGTTATAATTATTATATTTGCAAATATCTATGATGGAAAAGTTATGAAAAAATAGTAAAATGCACCCCACGCTTTTTACTATGAAATGAAAATATTTTTTTTAAGGAAAAAATTATTTTCTAATTTTTAGTTCGGTTGCATATAAAAGCGTGTTTTTTAGTTTTTTAAACTATTAATTATTTTTTATATATCTTTTGATTTGATTAAAGGTATATTTTTTATTTTATTTTTTTCAATTTAATATAATTATACAAAATCCAACATACTATTAAATTATTACAACAAATTATTGTGTTTATGTTACAAGAAAATTCTAGAATATTACTTAACATTTTATAAAGCTGGTTAACACTCATTGTGTTAGAGATCTCTTAACAACGGAAAAAGACGATATTGATATTCTTACGTTTACGATAACAGGAGAACAACGAACAACTATAAAGTAAGTTTATTAGAAAAAAATAATTAAAGGGAATGTCTGTTTAAAAATTACGGTTTTTCAAACATTTGAAGCTAATTATTGTTATGCTATTTAAAAATAGCTTTTTTGGTAGATTTTATGGATTTGTACAGGTGCAATTATTAAAAATATAATTATTATTAAATAGTAGAGCAGTGGCCTTTTGTATTTCCTTTAGGACTAAAGAATAAAAAAATACTAATTTCTTGTTTGATAGTATATTTAGAACCACATTTAATTCATTCTAAAAGCGATGCCGCCAAGTACACAAAAATGAAAAAGTAAACAAACTTTTTCAGAAAGCAGATAGCCTCTGTCAGAGCCTGATTACATATTTTTTAGATAAATGAATAAAAACATTGCTAAAACACGTATCACGTACTTAAAGAACATCCTTTTATTTCGTCTCTGGCCTGCTATAAAAACTGTGGCTCGTGGCGTACTGGTCGGGTTGAATATTTTTTTGTTTCATCTCTCTCAGAATGAATTAAATGTGGTTCTAACACCATAGTTCTAACTTTAAAAATCATTTTTTTTTAATATCTTGTATATTTTAGAGACCTAATAACAACGAAAGACAATATCATCGATATTACGTTTGCAACAGAAGAAGAACAAGAAACACCCAAAAAGTAAGTTTAATAGAAAAAAATAAAAAATATATTATTTAAAGCAAATGTCGATGTAAAAAATACGTTTTTTTCCTAAAGATGCCTTGTGCAATCGATGGCGAAATGTCGGTAAAATATTTTAATTTGACGCGGTCCAAACCCAAGAACCAAGATTTTTCAAATTTTTGAGACATAAACCAAACCTGAATTTTTTTTCAATGAGACACCCTGAATTTAAATATTTTAATAAATTGCGGTTTTTTTTGCGATTATAACAATATATAACACTTAATATTTTCGATTATTGTTCTTGACAGCGAAACTAACAAAAAAGTTGGTCATCAATTAAATCAATATTTATTTATTGATATTATATATAGAAATGTATAAAATAAACCGAATTTAACCAAAATACTTAAACATTTATTAACCAAAACAATAACAAGCAAAGAAAATACAAATACTAAACTAAATGTAATAAATATTTTTCTTTTTATGCACATATATATATTTTTTGTTTGTTTTTTCTTAAATTAATTTTGTTTTTTAACACGCTTTTATTAGCTTGGGTTGTAACTATATATCTATCTATCAATGTAACGGAATCTTTGAGCCTAACTTCTTACCAACTTCCAGCGATCCAATTTCTTTAAAACTTTGCACACGTATCAAGGACCGATGACAATGCAATAATTTAAAAACAGTATCCCGTTATACTGATTAGGGCCGCCAGGATAAATAAATTCCTTTACAGATCCTCTGTGTCTCTTGACAAAATGGCGACGGAATTTTTTAGTGAATAAACTGGAGCATTTATTTTTAAAAAACTAATTGATATATCGAACTAAAAAATGAAAAATAAATAATAGTTTAAAAAACTAAAAACACGCTTTTATATGCAACCGAACTAAAAATTAGAAAATAGTTTTTCATTACAAAGAGTTTGTCACTTCAGAATAAAAAGCGTGGGGTGCTTAATATATTAAATGTTATAATTATTCCATTTGCAAATATCTATGAGGGAAAAGTTATGAAAAAATAGTAAAATGCACCCCACGCTTTTTACTCTGAAGTGACAAACTCTTTGTAATAAAAAAATTATTTTCTAATTTTTAGTTCGGTTGCATATAAAAGCGTGTTTTTTTAGTTTTTTTAAACTATTATTTATTTAACATATCTTTTGATTTTTGATTATAGGTATATTTTTTTATTTTATTTTTTTCATTTTAATATAATTATACAAAATCCAATATACTATTAAATTATTACAACAAATTATTGTGTTTATGTTACATGAAAATTCTAGAATATTACTTAACATTTTATAAAGCTCGTTAACACTCATTGTGTTAGATATCTCTTAACAACGAAAAAGACGATATTGATATTCTTACGTTTGCGATAACAGGAGAACAACAAACAACTATAAAGTAAGTTTATTAGAAAAATAAAACGAAAAATAATTATAGGGAATGTCGGTGTAAAAATTACGGTTTTTCAAACATTTGAAGCTAATTATTGTTATGCTATTTAAAAATAGCTTTTTTTGGTAGATTTTATGGATTTGTACAGGTGCAATTATTAAAAATATAATTATTCTTAAATAGTAGAGCAGTGGCCTTTTATATTTCCTTTAGGACTAAAGAATTAAAAAAAATTAAAAATACTAATTTCTTGTTTGATAGTATAGTTAGAACCACATTTAATTATTTCTTAAAGCGATGCCGCCAAGTACACAAAAATGATAAAGTAAACAAACCTTTTCGAAAGCAGATAGCCTCTGACAGAGCCTGATTACATATTTTTTAGATAAATGAATAAAAACATTGCTAAAACACGTACCACGTACTTAAAGAACATTCTTTTATTTCGTCTCTGGCCTGCTATAAACACTGTGGCTCGTGGCGTACTGGTCGGGTTGAATATTTTTTGCTGCATCTCTCTCAGAATGAATTAAATGTGGTTCTAACACCATAGTTCTAACTTTAAAATTATTTTTTTAATATCTTGTATATTTTAGAGATCTGATAACAACGGAAGACAATATCGTCGATATTACGTTTCCAACAGAAGAACAAGAAACACCCAAAAAGTAAGTTTAATAGAAAAAATAAAAATATATTATTTAAAGCAAATGTCGATGTAAAAAATACGTTCTTTTTAAAACATTTTAATTTATTTATTGTTATGCTAGTTAAAAATAGCTTGATGAATATTCTGTATATTTTAGAGATCTAGTAACAACGAAAGAAGGCGATATACCCGATGTTACGTTTGCAACAACAGAAGAACAAGAAACACCCAAAAAGTAAGTTTAATAAAAAAACAAAACAAAAATATTTAAATCAAATGTCGATGTAAAAATACGTTTTTTTTTAACATTTTCATTTATTTATTGTTACGATAGTTAAATAGTAATGAAGGTAAAGTGCATAAGGTGATACTTTTTTACGAATGGGAAGATCAACAGCACAAGCCGTTAGGCGAGTGCGGCAATCCCATGAGTAAAAAAAAACGCTATGCATATGTTACATGCTATATTTTTCTACGACCGTATAAAAATTTCCAAATTACCAGTTTATACATGTTTTATTTATTTAAATTTATTAATTTTAATTTTTGCAGCACAGCCATTATGTATATTGCAATAAAAAATCATAGCCTCCTAATTTTTAAAAGCACAATTATCCTCTTTATAACTATGCCGTGATTTAATTTTAGAAAATTGTATATACTTACTTTTTGTAGAAATAATACTAAAACAGTATAAATTCCTTTTTAATTTCTTAGGGATCCAAATTCATTATTACTATTATTTTTAAAAACTTTTTATTATATTTATTTGCAAACTGTTAAATTTTAAAACCAGTGACACATGAACTAAAAGAAATAATGACCAAATCAAGGGTAACTTGACCGTTTGGTTCAGTTGATGTCGCGTTTACTGTTACATTGCATAAATTGATGATTTTAAGTTTATTGTAGTAGGCATGGAAACAAAACACTAATTCAAAATGTGAAAAAAGGCTTCGAAGTGTTAAAAATATATACTTTTTTAACATTTTATGTAGTGTACTAGAATGGAGTACTTTGTCTTCATGTTAATAATTTAAAATGTATTTTTTTAACGGTCGTGGAAAAATAACTTTTTCAAAAATTCTATGGATTTGTAACGGACGCTATTATTAAAATCATGATAAATCTTAAACAGTAGAGTGGTGGCCTTTTGTATTTTCTTTCGGACTAAAGAATGCAAAAATAATTTAATTGACAATAATAATTTTTAGTTTACTATTAAACTAGAAGTATATATATTTTTAATATCCTGTATATTTTAGAGATCTGTTAACAACGGACGACGGTATCATCGATGTTACTTTTCCATCAACAGAAGAATAATAACTCCCAAAGAGGAAGATTACGGAAAAAAAAGAATTTTTTTAAAGGAAGTGTCGGTGTAAAATGTACGTTTTTTAAACATTTTAAAGTGTGTTTGGTATAGTAAAGTGTAGTGTAGTGTATTTTAGTTTTTTGATGCGTTAAACCGAGTTATGTCACAAATGTCTAAAATTCAAAAAGGCTTTTATGCTTTTATTTATAAATAAATAATTTAAATTTTTACATATTTGGGTTTCTTGTTCTCTATACTTGTCCGTACGAGTGGTCCAAGGACTTCATCGACAAGAATTATTGTTCTAATAAAATGTACCCAACTTCACGACCGTGAATATAGTGTAGTTGAGTTAAAAAAAATGAAACTAGTTATAACTTTTTGTGATGCCAAACAAAGCTTTAATTTATTTATTGTTATGCTAGTTAAAAATAGCTTTTTGAAAATGCTATGAATTTGTAACAAACGCCATTATTAAGATCATGATGAATCTTGAACAGTAGAGTGGTGGCCTTTTGTATTTTCTTTAGGACTAAAGAATGCAAAAAATAATTTACAATTACAATTTCTAGTTCAATAGTAAATATATTTTTCTAATATTATGTATATTTATGGATCTATTAACAACGAAAGGAGACGATATTGATATTGTTACGTTTGCAACAACACGAAAACAAAAAACACCCAACAAGTAAGTTTAATAAAGAAAATAAAAGATAATTCTAAAGCCGATTGTTGATGTTAAAAATATATTTTTTAAACATTTAACATTAATTATTGTTAAGCTAGTTAAAAATACAATTTTTTGTAGTTTCTATGTATTTATACAGGCGCACTTTTAATAAAACAGATTTTCGTACTTATCTTTGTTTCCTTTTTTCAAACTTTAAATGTAGTATAAGGCCACAAATAACCGCACCGATGTCCCACAAAACCCGCATCGTAGCACGATCGTGTCTTGTACGGTCGGAAACATGCCCAGCAAATGAAATCATACATGGATCGGATAGCGCCGATGTTCCACGAACCAAGCATTGAGTTTACGAACGTCACCTTTTATTTCAGTTCAATTCAATAAACTATGAACATCACAAGTTTGATGCAAAATGTAATTACGCCGATGCTGCGTCACGTACAAGGTTGGTCGGTGATTTTAGTTTATTTCCGATTGGCAAATTCTTAATAAAATTTTACCTGACCTGACCTTTTTTTTCTGGTTTGGACACCTCGGCAAAAATGTATAATTATCTTTTTTCGTTTGGTACCAAAAGGTGGGAATAGAATTCTTTAGTGGATTCATGTAGTTTATATTAGTCTTGGGTTTTTTAAAGGAATTAAAAATAAACGACTTACCTACCAAAACACCATACTCAGTGTGAAAAAACAAATAATAACTTGTTGCTTTTTTATAAAATTTTAAACACATGTTGGATACCAGTGTTGAATAGCGAGTAAGGACCTGTGGGAAATATAAATGACGTATTTTTAAAAACACCCCTATCAACTCCTTAAGCTGCACCCCCAGTTACTTAAAAATCTTAAATAGCAACACCCCTTATGTGGCACCTTTCTTGAAAGCTTATGAAAAATGCTTTTCCTAAAAAAGTTGGGATGAAATTAAAAGCTACCCATCAATTAAAAAAAAACTTACCTTATTATTAATTTAAAAAAAAAACATAAAATGTCCAAATAAATTATTATAAAAATAAATTGAATTAAATAAAAAATTAAAATAATTCTCCCTGTAGAGCTAACCCGCCTTCATAAAAAGTTCTGGTTAGTTTTGGTTAGTTTTCTTATGAATTTGTCGAGAAAAAAGTAATTGTAACTGGTCTTTGTTGTTAAGTGCTTCTGCAATAGAACTAACCAGAATTTCTTATGGGGGCGGGTTAGCTTTACAGGGAGCACTATTTTAATTTATGACTAGTTTTTAATTAATTTTACATTAATTTAACTGGACATTTTCTGGTATTTTTATGATTAAAAAAGTATGATTTTTCTAAAATTTAAGGAGAAGTATTTGATTTTACCCTAACTTTTTATGACCAACGAAAAGCATTTTTCATAAGCTTTTCAGAGAGTTGTCACACAGGGGTGTTGCCATTTAATATTTTAAAGTGGCTGGGGTGCAGCTTAAAGTGCTGAGAGAGGTGTTTCGAAAAATACGTCATTTATATTCCCTCCGGGTTTTATAGAAACGATTTTTATATTTTTTGATATTTGCTTTAGTTTAGAAAATATAGCTAGTGTTACTTTTAAAAACGCACTTTGTATTATTAAAGTTCTTGCTATTCAACACTGGTATCCAACATGTTTTTAAAATTTTATAAAAAAGCAACAAGTTATTATTTGTTTTTTCAATAAGTTATTTGTAAAACCGTGTCCTCATTAGGAACATGTTACAAAAACTTGTTGCTGATACATGTTGAAAATACAAATAACTTGTTGCTTATTTTAAACAACATGTTTGATAACATTGTTGGCAACAGTGTTAAGTATCATCAGTTTGGAGATCAGCTGTAGCTGTAGCTCCTTTCCAAATAAATATCATTACTAATACTAAGTCTTAAAATACAGCTAAAAGATACATTATTATGTGTACAAATTTTTAGATCAATAAATTTAAAAGTTTTCTCAGAAAAAAGTCTGGAAAATTTGCCTTTTTTGGCCTTCTATCTGTATCTAACCCCTTACCAATGTTATCTAACATGTTTTTAACATTTTATAAAAAAGCAACAAGTTATTATCTGTGTTTTCAACAAGTTATTTGTTACCGCAACAATCCTGCGGCAACATGTTGCGACTGGCCCACATTTCCGTTTTGTCATCAAAATAAATACAGTATTGTTTAGACCAGCGACGCGTGTACTCCTAATAAAATGGAATGGTGAAAGGAATCTACAATTCAATTAATAGTTTTGTTTAAAGAAAATAAAGTGTTGTAGGACTGCCGCCGCAAAAATTATAAAAATCGGCAGATGAGAAGTGACCAATTTACAGAAATAGCGACAACTCTAAAAATTGGAAAGGATGCGGTAGAAAAAAAAGGACAATTTTAATGGGAGGTAAAAACGAGTAAGCCTCATTCTTGAGATGGTGTTAATGATATTTACAAAAGCTAGTGCATTGCTTTGGAGCGCTAAATGTTTTTAAGCGATAAAAACGAACCGCGTCCTACTCATAAAGCTGTAATTAAGGTAAGTAAATAAAATTTTTGGTAATAAGTGTGTGACGATATTATTTTTCCATTATTTAACAAAACAGAACAATTTTAAAATTGTTTTTACAGTTTTCCTACTATTGCAGTTTTACTTTATTTGAGCATCAGGTGTAGTAGACCGTAAGCAAGGCGCAAATTTGGTCAGTTATTTCCTCTCAGTCAATAACTCGTATAATGCTTCAGTAGAGTTGTACATCGTATCGTAGTGAGCGTCAGCAGACAGCTCCGACGGTGGGTTGAGCAGTAGTAACCGCTTACGCACGTTAAAAAATATATATTTTTAGTAATTTCCTCCCGATTGAAAATTTATTAAATTATAGATGGCCTAATATTTTTAAGAAAAAATAGTTAGCTGATTATACAGTGGTGGATTATACGTCAGCTGGTCACACGAACATGAAAAAAAAATAGTGTTTTTAGTGACTTCCTCTCAACTAAAAGTTTCATTAGATGATAATCTATGTATTACTGGTAATAAATAAAGAGACGAGTGTGGAAAATTCCAGATATAACAAAATCCATTTTCAATTATTTTCCATTGATCTTCAGATGTTGGCGTCTGAAATTAAAAGATTCTTAAATAATTAAACTGCATTAAAATTATTTAAAAAAACTGTGTTTAGACTTTCGCGCTCGTCCTATAAACACACTAATTTGAATTTATTGTAGGTTAATAAAGAAATAATTTGGAAAACAAAAAATGACAAAAATAAAAATAAGGATAAGGAACATCATGAGAAAGGTGGAAGTTTGAATGTGTCACGACAGGCACAAAAAAGGCTTAAGCGAAAACATGAAGGCACGGCCACCGCAGTCTATAATGTCATAAAGTCGTTGCAGAACAAGCCCCAAGAAAAAAGAAATTTTCAGTTTATGGCGAATATGTGGCCTGTAATTTAAAGAAGTTGTCTACAGCAGATGCTCAAATTATGGCCCAATGTCACAAACCAAATTTTGCACTATGCGTAAACCACTAAAGGAACACTATCAAAATCCTTTAGCAAATATTTAAGCTTATTTTATTTCCCACTATTTCGTTTCTACACTTATCAGCTGTTTTACTTAACTGTCATTTTTCAAACCTCTTCCAAAACTGTGAATATCGTACAAATATAATCTCCGATCGGACTGAACTCAATTCAGAGCACTTGAAAAACAGGATTGACTTATTGCGTTCAATCCAATCTCTTACTCAATTTGAAACCTGTATATCGCAATTATTTATCAGATTAAGTTGTATCCGATCGGTTGAATCGGATTCAGTATAACGATGTACCCTTAGTAATTTATCATCAGACATGCTTCTCGACCAATCGCGACGCTGTGTGAGATGCGAGTGCGATGCTAGGGAAGGACTACGATTTACCCACGTTCTGGCAGCACTGCTTTCAAGTAGATGGGGGTTAACCAAAATCAGCGGGGAAATAAAAATGACTGATTTTTTGTTTTTATTGGCATTGACAGCTCGATAAATTTACAGGTAAACTAAGTGCGTTTCGTCTCATATTTTAAGCAATAGGAAGGCCCAATTAACTTAGGGTTTCACGTCGGAATCCGACGGAATAGGCTGAATATCTGTACATACCTTTATTTTGGTACAAAAAATACTCTCCCAAAAATCCCCTATGATATTATGTAAGAAACTTGATATATGACAGGTCAAATGTCAAAAAATCAGTTTTTTACGATTATCTCGTTTCCTTTACTTTTAATTGCATTTATATTTATTATAAAAGTTATAAAACACAAAATTCTTTACAAATTTGATTTCAAGCATTTTTTGTCATACCAACGGATCCGATAATATAGGGCGCAGTGTGTAAAGCACTTTAGTGTATGTACATACCTTAGCACGCAATCAATTGTGATATTTAGCAAATACTTAAGTAAAAAGATGAAATATTAGACTGGGGTAGGACTGAATAATGACTGACTATTATTAAAGAAATGTAACAGGTAGTAATGCAAATACAAAGCAATTGAGACTGACTGATTAATCTTCTCTTATGTGAAACTTATTTATTAACCTTGTTACACAAGTTGATTTTTCTGAAGTGTAATAACTTTATTTTTGTTTTGAACAGAAAGCATTTTTTGTTAAAATTTTTTTCTATTCCTAAAAAAGTTTAAAAATAAAAGCTGATTCTTAAATATTTTCGCATATTTTGTACTCTACCCTCAAATCCTATCTCGGAAGACCGGGATTAGAAAAATGGTTCGGGTTTATATCCCCTTAATGTAATACATTGTTCGTTCAGGTGTTTTTCTCAAAATAAAGTAACCAGAGTGTAGACTTGTGGTGACGCGGAGCACTATTTTATTGTAGCAAAAAGTTTATAGGTTAATGCATTTTGACAGCAGATAATGACACATTTTGACTACAAAAATTTTTAACGGATCTTGCTAGTATGCAGTTACCGTACGGTGGCCAATGGCCGGGAACTCCGAAAAGACCGCCAACAAAAAAGGATATATTTTTACTTCGACTTAAGTTATTTTTTACTGTTCTAACTTTGGTTGCCGGAGCGATATTGGCTATATGCATTAGTTTATGGAGGTAAGGTTTAGGTATTCTTAAATTTTATTTAATTTTTAAAATTTTAATTATTTGGGTCTGAATTGTTTTTAATTAAAATCCAAAATCCAGCATTAAATTTATTATAACGTTTAACGTAAACTGGTTTCTTTTATTTTGGTAATTATAAAAAAAAATCTTTTATTTGCTTACCTAATTAAAAAAAAAAATAATTAATTTATAATTGCAAAACATTTTTTTATAAATTCACAATTTTGTTAGAAGTTATTTAATTGACTGTTTAGGATTAAAACTGTTAAAGCACAGATTTCTACCTAAAAATGTACAAGATGTTTGTAACTGCGCTGCTAAACTGCTTGATAGAATGCTTTTATAAAAATAAGAAAAAAGTTTATATAGGGTGACCAAAAATATGTAGGCAATCTCTCGGAATCATATAGATTACATAAAAATAATGTGACAAGTTCACATAAGATATTTTCCTAAAGGCCCTCTTTACAGAGATATGTGCTCTTAAGGAACGCCACTAAAAATCGGTTTTTCTTGAATAAATTTTATATCACTTGGTATAATAATTTTTTTAATATAATAAAAAAATATCAGTTAGGACTTCTTAAAATGCTATCCTTGTAAAATGTGTGCCTTCTTTAGTTCGCCAGGGGCCGACTAACCCAATCAGCCAATGTATGTTTTATGTACGTCTTATGTACGTAACTTAAGGATGTAACATACATCTTATGTACGTACACAAAATTACGTAGTACATCCATAAGACGTCCTATGTACGTACATTTTCCGCAAAAATGTACATTCCCTGTACGTACATATTGTACGTCTGATGTACGTGCGTACTGTACGTATTATGTATGTACATTTTCTTTGATTATAGAAGTAAACTGGACGTAAATTGAGCGAAAAATTGGACTTTCTAAAATTTAAAGTTTTTGAAAATTTAAAAATCAAAAACGTACAGGGTTTTTATTTTTATTTTACCACCTACTTTTAACTATAACCAAAAAGGATAGAAAAAAACCTCCTGTATAAAAACGTTGCCCCTGTATAGGCTCTATACAGTGTGTCTACTTTTAGCGTCATATGGGAAACTTTTTTATTATTGATTTTACGGAAAAAAGTTACTCTTTCTAAAAAGTTCTGCATGGTCTAAAACCTAAAAGCAACCATCAGGTATCAAATTGTATCAGTCATCTACAGAATTGATCAAAATGTAATTTTGCCCAAGAGTACCTGTATTTTTGCTAATATAAAAAAAATATAAAATAGAAAAGATGTTAATAATTAAAAATTATCCCTAAATATGCAATTTTGTTTATTTATATATATATATATATATATATATATATATATATATATATATATATATATATATATATATATATATATATATATATATATATATATATATATATAAAATGATTTCTTTTCTGCGATAATGGTGAAAATTTAGGTTTGTACATTAGTGCACTACATTCCATGATTATAAATGTCATAGAACAGTTTTAAATATATTTTTTTAAAATTTATTGTTTGTAGAACATAAAGAATGTACAATGCCACTAATGTACAAACATTAAATTTTCTCGTTTTTCGCAGAAAAATAAATCTTTTTTTTTTAGAAATGAACAAAATTGTATTTTAGAAGTAATTTTTTTAAATTCTAAACATCTTTTCTTTATAACAATTTAAGGTATAAAAAAATACAGGTACTTTCCTCTTGAGCAAGAATTACATTTTTGGCCAGACCTCGTAGATGACCGACAGAACTCAATATCTAATAATTGTATTGTAGATTTTCGACTATGCAGAACTTTTTATAAAGAATAACTTTTTTCCTAAAATGAATAATAAAAAAATGTCCCATATGACGTCAACTTAATTACCTAGACACACTGTATATATAAGATGTATGTACGTATACAGGGTGTTATTTAATAAGTGTCCGATATTTCAGAGAGTGATTTTTCAAGTATTTTTAAGGTAAAAGTTCCTATGAACGTGTGGTCTAAGATGCTTCGCTTTCAAGATACAGGGTGTCAAAGTTTTATTTTTATTAATGTTTTTCTGCATAATTTCCTAAATAATGCCGATTTCCGAACGAAAATTGGTACCTGGGGTTTTTGACATGAGAAATTTGAATTTGTTCTTAATTTAGCTCTTACTTGTAGAGGGCGCTAGCCACATGTATATTCTCACTTTCAAAGGCTCATGACTTTTTGTACAACCCTGTATTTACATTTTTGTTAAAAGAAATGGATTCCTTAGTCATTTTTACGTAAAAGGTACTCTTATTAGATGACGCTAGGAGCAACCGTTTTCGAAATATTTTAGTTTAAAATAATCGATGCATACGCCCGCCGAAAATGACGGTTTTATCAAGTAGCGGTCTTTACTTAGCATATTTATTACTAAGCGTATGCATCGATTATTTTAAACTAAAATATTTTGAAAACAGTTGCTCCTAGCGTCATCTAATAAGAGTACCTTTTTACGTAAAATGACTAAGGAATCCATTTCTTTAACAAAAATGTAAATACAGGGTTGTACAAAAAGTCATGAGCCTTTGAAAGTGAGAATATACATGTGGCTAGCGCCCTCTACAAGTAAGAGCTAAATTAAGAACAAATTCAAATTTCTCATGTCAAAAACCCCCAGGTACCAATTTTCGTTCAGAAATCGGCATTATTTAGGAAATTATGCAGAAAAACATTAATAAAAATAAAACTTTGACACCCTGTATCTTGAAAGCGAAGCATCTTAGACCACACGTTCATAGGAACTTTTTACCTTAAAAATACTTGAAAAATCACTCTCTGAAATATCGGACACTTATTAAATAACACCCTGTATAAGTGGTTTCTTAAAGTACATACATAAGACGTATTAGATATACGTACATAAGATGTTCAATTTAGATCCCTGGACGTAATGACGTAAAATGGTTCTAAATGTACGTCTTATGTATGTACTTTAAAGTACATACATAAGATGTAAAATGAGTTCTAAAATGTACGTTTTATGAACGTACTTTAAAGTACATACATAAGACGTAAGATGGTTCTAAAATGTATGTCTTATGTACGTACATACATACATACATACATAAGACGTACATTTTAGATTCCTGGACGTAAAATGAATGTAAAATTTACGTACTTTGTACGTACTGTGCTGATTGGCACCCTTACACAATAGTACTGATTATTTTTGCACCCTGTATATTGAAGAAAAAAAATATCATTTTAAAATAGCTTAAACTCTTAGCCAAAAGTATTGACAAAATCAACATTTTGATTTAAAAGGGCTGTATTTACTAGTTTTGTTAGTCGGTTCGACATAGGCTCCCTCTTATTTATGCATTCTCGAGCTTCAATTATGGCCTCCAATTGCCAGGCTTAAATTTCAAGCATGTTAGTGCTATAATGGGATCGACAGTGTCGATCATCGGAGTTAAGCATTGTGGAGCGGGGCCATAAATTGGATGGGTGACCGCCGGTTTGGGCGACACAACAAGTTATGAAATGAATGTCGTGTGAATGGGAAGGAGTAGGGTCAAGGCACAATAAGCCTATAGGCTGCAGCGCACCACCCAGGGGGACAGAAGTCGGACCTAGGTGGTATGATCTGAAAGGGCGAAAAAAAGGTGTGATTCCGAGCACCGCAGCAGGCTACTAACCGCCGCACAGAGAAGTAAACAGTACCTGTAGCAGGTAAAACCCGTGGGGAACATAAACGCCGTATTTTTGAAAACACCCCTATCAACCCCTCAAGATGCACCCCCAGTCATTTAGAAATTTTAAATGGCAACACCCCTTATGCCGCATCTCTCTGGAAAACTTATGAAAAATACTTTGCATTGGTCATGGAAAAGTTGGGGAAAAATCAAATACTACCCTTAAAATACACCTAACTACAAGAAAAAGTAATAAATGCATTATTATTACAAATACTACCTAGTATATACATATGTTATTCCAAGATAATGCATGTTAAGAATAATGTTTACTAAGGAAATGATTGATTGAACAGCAAATACTTTTAATTCTTAAGGCAAAAATAGGCAACCAAATCTGTATTGGTTATAAGGCTGAAATATTCTTTTACAAGAAATTAAAAGGTCCGGGGGAAACGGAAATGAAAAGTACAAACCTTCTTCAGAATACTCCCAATTATTTTTTCAATTACTTTTCAATTTTAAAAATAAAAAAATAAACAGTGTGTCCCAGTATAGTTGTTACAAGAGGACAAATGGACCAACATTTTTTAAATTTTATAACGAAATTTTGGGAAAACTGGTCGCATGATCCAAAACTAAGAAATACAAAATTTTACTCCAATTGATTTTATACAGGGCGAGTGGTAACTAAAAATATAAAAAATACCCAGGAACTAACTACTTTTATTTTTAAAAATGGAACAAAAACAAAATTGTATAAGTAAATATTGTAAAGAATTAAATTTTATGTCAAAATTTAAAGTTAAAGCATAAGAGTGAGTGAGTGAGTGAGGCGCGCTTGTGGCGGCTTCGGTTGTATCGGCAAGCGTCGATCACCGGAGTTAAGCAGTGAAATGCGCGCCCATAATTTGGATGGGTGTCCGGCGACAGCGGTGTTTCGGGCAGCGGCACGCGGTGTTCTGTTCGGGGATGCGGACCGAGCAACAACCATCCACCAAGTTATGGAATGAATGGTGTGTGAATGAGAAGGAGTAGGGGTCAAGGTACAATAAGCCTTCAGGCTGCAGTGCACCACCTAGGGGGCGGTCATCGGACCTGGGTGGGATGACCCCGAAAGGGTGAAAAAAAATAAGAGTGATAAAAATGTCACTGTCAATTTTTTACAACTTAAATAATGGGTAAGAGAGAGCAAAATTTGAAAGAAAATTAATTAATTTTAAATAATTCGATTCCTTAAGCCAAGTATTTGAAAAATTGTTAATGCATAATGAAGAAAATTGACAAAAATCAATATTTTACTTTAATTGTCTAACTTTAAATTTTGATATAAAATTGAATTCTCTACAACATTTACTTATAAAATTTTGTCCTATTTTTAAAAATAAAGGTACTTTACTCTTGGTCATTTTTCATACTTTTAGTTATAACTTGCCCTGTATATTTCCAATCGGAGTAAAATTTTGTATTTTTCAGTTTTGGACCACGTGACCAGTTTTCCCAAAAGGACGTTTAAAAATTCCAAAATTTTTGGTCCATTCGTCCTCTTGTAACACCTATCCTGGGACATACCGTATATTTTCTTGACTCATTTTAGACCCGTAAAATCGCCAGGGTAACCATAGGTTTTAAATTGAGCTGCAGGTATAAACATAAGGATTTTTATCAATGTGGTTTTTTGCCAGAGACTTTCCTACATATTCTGATAAAATTTTGGAGAATCTAGGATCATCTTTAAATTTTTCACTTTTTATTTATTTTTTAATAACTCATTATTAATATATATGTATATATATATATATATATATATATATATATATATATATATATATATATATATATATATATATATATATATATATATTATTTTTTTTTGTTCTCAAATTTTTACAGGGACACCCTGTATGTTATTATTATTTTATAATAGTAAAAAAACAGCTTCTTTAAAAATATCATACTTTGTATTTCTTCTAAGTCGTTTCTGAGATATTGCATAGTAGGGCATTTTTTGTTATAATTGGGCAGCAGAGGGTGTAATGATAATAGTGTTTGTACAATAAAAATTAAAAAAGTGGGGGTTTATATTTATAACTTGACACCAGGTATAAATTATGAAAAAGTCAGTGGCGTACATTTTTTGTCAATAATATAAGCTGTAATGCGTCTCACGCCGCCAGTGATTCCATTACTTAAAATTAGTTTGGGGCTAAATTACCCTTCTATTTCAGCAAATACTACAGCAAAATTTTATTAAAAATGGATAGGACATATTTAAGATATTATCATTTAAAACTTTATTTACTTTTTAATGTTTAACACCCTGTATCTTAGAAACAAAACATTCTTGGACCTAAGTTTATATGAACTTTTTTAATAAAATTAGCTCAGAAATATGCCCTTAAATTTTCTTACCGCAATTAGAAGACACCCTGTATAGTACAATAAATTTAACTATAAAACCCCGACGTTCTTTATATAGCAAAGTGATGATAAAAGAGAAACAATAATTTAACAACAATTAATTGACAAAAACAGTTTGTACGCAATTTTTTTGTAATAACTTAATATGTGTATTTACTTAGCGAACGTATACAGCCCAACAACAACAAACTTATGAGGTCGGGTAGTGTAAATATTTCATAGATGAACGCTTGCGGAAAAGTTTACCCGCTTGTTGGTACTTTAAAGAAAATTCGCTGCACACTGTTTTGGGATCCGTACGTAGAAATATGCAGGTATTTCATTAAGGGTGGATAGGTAGCATATTTTAAAAAGTTATAGTCGTAGGACATTAGAAAAAAAATCTTTACCAAAATAGACCATAAAAACTGGCGAAATAGTATATTTCCCAACTAGTGCTGAAAGTGCCACTTTTCCGCACGCTATTGCAGTTGACCGAACGACGCGTAGCGGAGTTCGGTCAGGAAGTCAAGTGCGGAAAAGGCACTTTCGGCACGTGTTAGGAACGCCATTTTTTCTACGAGCGTAAGGAAAACATGAAAACTAAAATTTTATTTATTTATTTTTTATTTTAACACAATGTTACCTAATATCCTACCATACCAAAGCAAAATTTCCTTTTAAATATGATGTACATGAAAATCCTTATCGCTAATCCTATTGCGACTTTATTAATATTTGGTTTAAAATTTTTGTACTAAACGTAATTATTTTCGGCACTAGTGCGGAAAAGTGACACTTTTAAACTAAATTGCGTGCGGTAAAGTGCTGTTTTTCACACGCTAGTAGAAAACATATTTTTAAGTTTCCAAGTATACAGCTAGGGGGCGTAACAATATAAGTTAGAAAAACAATAATATTAATATTGCCATTGGAATTCTGTCTTTTTTTTGTTAATACCTTTTTCTTGTAGGGCGTAAAATAAGGGATGTAGGAAAAAGTAAAAACTGGTTTAAATGCCCATAATTTTGGTTTGCCTTAACAGTATTTAACAAACTTGCTTTTGTTTTAAAGAGGAACCTTTGGTTAAAAAAAAACTAACCCTAGTCATATTGTATTTTGTTGCTTCAGCTAGAGGGCGCTGTTTAACGAGTTTGGGGTTTTTAAATTTTTTAATTAGAATTTTATAGTTATTTTATTAAAAACGAAAACCAAATTAAATTTACAACAAAAAAATCCCAGAATGGTATATTATTATTATATATATTCGTTCAAAAGTTATGGCAAAAACAACGTTTTTTATCAAATTTGTTGAAAAAACAATTGAATTTTCAAATTTTTGTGACCAAGCGTGCCATTACAAAACAAACATTCTCTTAAACTAGTAAAAGTAAATTAGTAAAAAACGTTGTTTTTGCAATAGCTCCTAAAAGAATAAAAATATTAATATGCAGTATTTAGATTTTTTTGTTTCAAGTATAATTACCTTTTCATTTTTTATAGAACAACTATAGTATCCCATTTAAAAGTTTAAAGAAAAACAAAAACCCTTAACTCTTTTAACAGCGCCCTCTAGCGGAAGCGACAAAAGACAGTATGAGCGGAGCTGATTTTTTCCTAATCATCAAAGGTTTCTTTATAAAAGAAACCCAAGTTTGTTAAATTTTATTAAAGCAAGCTAAAATGATGAACCTTTTAACCAGTAAAATTTTACCCCCTCCAACAGTCCTTATTTTACGTCCTACAAAATAAAGTAATTAACCAAAAACATGCAGAATTCTAATAGCAATACCGTGGTAATATTGCTTTTCTAAGGTATACTGGGTAATTTCCAAGAAAAATATATTTTTATGTACGGCTATAGCTGTTACGTCCCCTAGCAGTCTAGTCAGGAACTTAAAAATAATTTCCAGTGGTTTCTTATAGTCGATTTCCTGTAGAGGATTTTTTTCATTATGTCCTATGACTATTACTTCCTTAGATATACTACCTATCCGCCCTTAATGAAATACCCTGTATATGCGGTAAAAGAAAGCAGGCAACTGTCGGAATCGAGGCGAACGACACTGTACGCATACGTTTGCCAAATGTGGACGTCAGATTGCATACCAAACAAAACGTACGCACAGGGCCGGATTTAGAGGTGTGGATGCCCTGGGGCAATAAAACTGCGAGGGCTCATTTAATATAATTAAAATTTTGTACGCAAAAAAATAAAAGAGCAAAAAGGCATTATTAAATAAGTACCTAATGGCATATCTTTATAAACTATATACGTAGTGAAAATTTGGTTCCTCAAGGCATCGTGAATAGCAAAAAAGGGTCCTCATGCTTCCCATTCCAACTTTTACACTTTTTCAAGGAACAGTCGTTTGTGGAGACTCCCTTGCCTCCCTTAAATCCGGGCCTGCGTACGGAAGATACAGGATGTCGAAGTGAAATAAATATTTTTAATTTTTTCGATTATTTTTGATATGTTTTAAATATTTTAGTAAAACTCGGTATCTAAAGGTTTTTGACATGAGCTATTTAGATCTAATAATAATTTTTTTCTGTAAACTAGGGGGCTAGCTATCCTATTTAAATTTCTTTAAAACATCTCAACTTTTTGTGCTACTCTGTATATACGATCTAAGTAAACTCCCCTATGCGTTCTACACCAAAAAGGTATACTGTGTAAGAATGGCTTCAAGCAACCGTTTTCAAGATATTTGCATTTATGTGGTTTAGTGCAACCAAAAATACATTAAATCATTCGTTTATCATGAGACAGTTGTAGTTATGACAAATACGCTGTTTTTAATGGCATTTTTTGGTTGCACTAAACAATTAAATTTAAATATCTTGAAAACGGTTGCTCAGAGCCATTTTTACAAAGTATACCTTTTTTGTGAAGAAACCATTGGGTAGTTTACTGGTTTACTTAGATGGTACATACAGTGTAACACAAAAGAGTTATGATGTTTCATAAAAATTTAAATAGTTTAGTTAGCCCCTCCTGGTTACACATACAAATTAACTGTTAGATCTAAACAGTTTATGTCAAAAAACCCCAGATACTAAGTTTTAATAAAACATTCAAAACGAATTAAAAGTTATGGAAATAAATTAAAAATATTTTTTTACTTTGACACCCTGTATCTTCCTTATTATCAACTTTTGGATAATGTTGGTTTAATCTTCATATTTTGGCATAAGAAATCTGTGGTTTTTCTGTATACTATTAATTAGCGGACACCCTGTATTAAATTTACAGTAAGAATCCTAATCCTGACTCAACTGACTCCCCGAAGAAGCACCAGCACAAGCACCAGCACAACCACCACCACCTGAGTCTCCAGTAACAACACAACCCGCTCATGGTTCAACAACTGATGATGTCGTTACTTGGGCTTCAGATAAAACCGATCCTGGTTCTATGAAGGACAAATGATTTAAATAAAAGAAGGATTTAATTGTTAAAATAAAGATGAGGACCAAAGTGTTATTTAAAAAGTGAAATAAGTTAATGTTATTGTTACCTTAAAACCTACATTACTTAATATTACAAAGAGTCTTATATTTTAGTGTAATATTTTTAGAAAAATATTATTTTTGAACGTTGTTATAAATAATATTAAAAATGGTTTAAATTCTTGGGCGTAGAGGCTCAAAATGACAAAAAAAAAAATAAGTAATTAACCTGGCAGGTAGAGTTTTAAAATAAATGGATAACTCTGAGTTACCTTTAGGTTAGCGACATGTGTTTTATCCTCGTTAGGAATGGTCACATAGGATTTTTATCAATTTTGCATATTTAAAAATAATTTTTTTATTCTAAAAATTTTTTATATAAAAATTTTCAATCCTGTTAAAAATGGTGGTACTTTTTTCCTAAGCAGAATTTATATTTTTAAGATACTTCGTATACAAAAAGAAAATACCTGATAATTGCGTTTTGAGTTTTTAGCCAAGTAGAATTTTTAAAAGAATAACTTTTTTGTAAAATTAATAATAAAAAGTTTTTCATACAGTGCAAACTTAACAAAAAAGGTTAAAAGGCAAAAAAATCTTGACAAATACACAGGGTGTCCATTTTAACATTAAAAAAGAATTGGTCAAAAATTGTCAATAATTTAATAATTAATAATATTTGAATAAAATCACGCCACTGCATTTTACCTTTACCTATTTACTTTTTTGATAAGCTATCAGTCAACTGAGAAACAAGAAGTGCCTGAAAATGTAATATTTTCAATAGTGCCCTGAGGAGGGCTATGAAGGTTTTGTTTGTGGCAACTTATGTTTTACAAACAAATAGCTTAGGTTCTGCAAAAACCAGTGGCAGCTCGTCAGATGAGGCAAGGGAGGCTTAGCCTTCCCATAAATTTAAACATAAATGCGGCAAGACACAATTTTTGTTTGCATTTATGCAAATATTACGTATTTTGATTTAAAAAGGTGCGGTGGCCCAAAAAAAAATATCGGCCTTTCCTGTGTGTATATAATCTTTATGACTTTAGCCTCCCCTGTTCTCCAATGCACGAGCCGCCATTGGCAAAAATTGCAAAGTTACATCTTTATTATAACCTGAGATACCCTACAGTGGCAATGGGACCCCTTTTATAGTCTGTGATCAAAAATTTAACATTGTTTTGTGCATATACCTAGTCAGTTTTACAATGTTTAATTTTACTGAAAAAAAAGATGATATTAAAGAAGCAAAACAATATTTTTATCTACTTAAAAATAATACGTTACAATTTAAATTAAATAAATTACTTTATTTATTTTTAATATTTCTGTAGGCAAATGGAAAATCATAATTTTCAACCGGTTTAATTCCATGTGTGGAAACTTTTGAACCTAAAATAAAAAATAAGTATTATTGTTATTGTTTGTAATATTTGTATCTAAAAAAATACGGCAGATCTCTTTATTACCATTTTAATTAACGTAATTTGAGATTTTTTAATTTAGGAGGAAAATTATTTTAGTGTCATTTTACCAACAATAGATTGACAATAGCCATAGTGGACCGACTAAAACCTTTTAAGTCACATATTTACAGAGTTCATCTTTCACTGCGGATATAAAGGAGAAGAGGGAAAATTTTCACTGGTCAACAAAAGCGAAATAAATAGAGAGAAAAAGGGGTAATTTAATTGAATGACGCGAATTCGTACATATTTATGTATGTAATAATATACTTATGTGTAAAATAGTATAAAATAAATACTTTTTAAAAGTCAAATCTAATAATCGTTACCTTTTAATTATTTTAAGGCAGTAAATCTACATTTTTGTATAACAAATAGCTATTAACCAAGATTTTTTTAGAACTAGGCGGTAAAAGAATCACTCTACCGGGTGTTGCATCGCCGGGGGCCCTTAGGAAATCCCATGTAATTTTTAATGGGGTCAATTATTGGCTCCCTAATATTTTAGAGAAAATTCTATTGAAGTTTATTGAAGGGCATGCAAATCTACGTCCATGGTAAAAACTTTAGATTTTTCGGTTAACCCGTTTGCTAGTTAGATGCTAATATATTTTTAAAACTGTTACATTATTATCGCCTCATATTTATAACCAACAATAAAAATACCAGTCAGCTTGACATTACGTTGTCATTTTGAAATTTAGTGCTTTATTATTATCAAAAATCTGGTATTTTTATTGTTGTTCATACATATGTATGAGGCGATAATAATGTAACAATTTTTAAATATATATTAGCATCTAACTAGCAAATGGGTTAACCGAAAAATCTAAAGTTTTTACCATGGACGTAGATTTGCATGCTCTTTAATAAACTTCAATAGAATTTTCTCTAAAATTATTAGGGAGCCAATAATTGACCCCATTAAAAATTACATGGGATTTCCTATGTCCCGCCCGGCGATGCAGCACCCGGTATAATATACAGGAAGATTTAAAATAACGAAAATGATATTTTAAGAAATTAAAAAAATGGGTTATGAATATTATTTTCACTACTTATTAAAATAGCCTGAAAAAGTAAAAAAAAATACATTTGCTTTTTGTTGAATAATTCGTTACTTTTTGTGTTATTACTTACATAGACATTAACTTTACCTGATATTGTATGTATATAAAAAGTAAAATCAAGTATTTATAAAAAAAAACATTTATTTAAGTTTACACCTAATTTTTCTAAGTAATGATAAGCGATAGGAAAAAATGTATAGGACTTTTTTAATTACTTTTTTGTACGACCGGGCGTAAAATTGCACCTTGCCCTAAGACAATAAAAATATTAAAAACGCACGCATTTATAAATGAGAGCGTAAATTAGCACTTTTGTGCCCTAGGGCTAAAAAGTATTAAAAACGCCCGCATTTATAAATTTATAAAACAATAATAAAATTAAATAATTCCCCTTTTTTGGTAAAACAACAATTTTTTAATTAAACATATGGATTCTGATTACTAATTGAAACATTAAAAGCTGGCAAATTTTTTTCCTAATTACAGAGAATGCTTGTATATTAATTTCAGTCGTACAAAATATATTGTTTGCACCTCTGCCCTCGCGGAGCTCCTGCAACAACTTTCAGCCGTGGTGTAAAAGTGCTATTTTATGCCCTTGGTACAAAAATAACTATTTTATGCTTATTGACTACGCATTTTAAAAATATATTTTTTAATTTTTCTTATTTTTCCAAATATATTTTTGCCATTTTAGAGCTCCTTTCAGGTTTTATAGTTATTCACATTTATAAATAATGTTGTTTAGATCATTATTAAAATTTAATTTTTTATATTACCCATATTACAATAAAATAAAATATTAATATCTTAATGGTCTTACCTGAAAAGGCCTCATCCACCCAAATTTGTTTAGAAAATCTATAGTTAATAAAAAATGCTTATCACCAAGATTTGCAAAGATATTTGAAAAATATGTTTTTTTCTTAGGGAATGATGGTCTTGGAATATTTGGAAATATACTATTTGGAATATTTGAAGCTGAGCTATCATGTTGAGGAAGTACAGGATTAGCTGGTGAGTTTAAGTTTGTTTTATTAGTAGCATTATTGAAGTCGGTCGAGGTATCGTGTAAGATGGAATCAGTGGCGTAAATTGTATTTAATGTTGTCGTTTCTAATTCTGCGGTGATTTCAACAACTTCGTTTGATTGTCCAAATATTGGGACCTTAAATAAAAATCACAATAGTTTAGTTTTTGTATTATTGAATAGGCCTATTAGTCCCTATACCCCAATCATCTTAGTCGAATTAAAGGTTCAATCTCGGAATCTCACGGAATAACCTGAATATCTGTACATATCTTTATTTTGGTACAAAAATACTCCTCTAAAAATCCCCCATGATGTCGTGTGAGGAACTCAAAATATGACAGATCAAATGTAAACAAAAAATTTTTTTGCGAATATTTCGTCTCCTTTACTTTTAATCGCATTTATATTTATTATAAAAATTGTAGAACACAATTTTTTTTACAAATTTTTATTAAGCAGTTTTTTTGTCGGACCAACGGATCCGATAATAGAGGGCGGGCAGACCGTAAAGCACTTTACTGTATATACCTTAGCACGCAATTAATCGTGATTTTTAGTCTATTATGTCATCTTTTTCTTAAGTATTTGCTAAATATCACTTCATTATCAATGCCGTATACTAATCTATCAGAAATAAGCTAAGGTATGTACAGGAAGCGCTTTTACACTCTGGGCCCTCTATCTCTGGATCTGTCCGCCGGACAAAGAAATGAACCCATATCGAATTTGTTGAGAATTTTGTGCTCTACAACTTTGATAAAAAATATTATTTTAAAAACTGATTTTTTGACATTTGACCTGTTATATTTCGAGTTCCTTACACGATATCATAGGGATTTTAAGGAGAGTATTTTTTGTACCATAATAAAGGTATGTACAGGTATTTAGCTTATTCCGTGAGATTCCGTGGTGAATGTCTAAGTTAATTGTGTTACTAGGCCAGTAACGAAATTGACTTTATGATGAGTCTTACCACGAATATTCATACAGCCATATATGGAAGCGTCGCGTTAACCCAGCCTGTCAATGTCAAATGTTTCAAGTGTCGGACCGCGCAAACGCGTCTATTTTTTTTTCGGACAAGTTTACCACAATGTTTTACAAGCAATTTTTAAATATTGTTAGGAAAAATCGTAAGGGTTACAGATACGAAACCCGCCCATCCGATACCCAAAACATGTCCATGGATCCTATGGTTTTGTGAGTGTAACACTAACGATTTTTGGCGTAATGTTGAAAAATGGCATGTAAAACTTTGTGGTAAACCTGTTTGACAAAAAAGTGACTCGTTTGCCCAATTTGACACCCAAAACATTTGATATTGACAGGCTGGGTTAAAGCGCCGCTTCCATAAATGGCGGTATGAATATTAGTGGTAGACCCGTCAAAAGGAATCTCCCTAAAAAGGTTTTAAATGTGTTAATATAATAAAGTCAATATCATTATTGGCCAAGGGACTATATTTTTATGACAAAATTTTGATTAAAATTGTCCAGAAGAAAAACTTTATGGACCTCTATTTCCATAAATAAACCCTTTTTTCAGTTGTTTTAATAGCCTAAACTTCTATTCTTTTTAATGACGTAAAACGTAAAGCCATATTACTGTTTCTACAGTAAGTGTGGTCTATTAAGTGTGTAAAAAATACAAAATTTATTTGCAATTTTATTTTTCAAAAAGTTGATGCATGATCCTAAACTGTATTTGCCGTGGTCAGTTGTATTTTAAATATAAGGATATAAGGATAAGCCAGACATTCTGAAAACTACTTAAGAGTAAAGACCCTTTTTTTATTTAGGATATTTGCTGCGCACTCGGCCAGCGCTATGATGAGGTAAATTAAAAGTTTTCCCATTAAAAATCTGTTTCTCGGATTTAAAATATACAGTATAGCCCATTAAGTGTGCAACAAACTTAAACTTTTTATTTGTAATTTTAAAAAATAAATCATTTCATATTAGAGTTAAAGCATGGTCCAAAACTGTTTTAGAAATTGTCAGTTTTGTTAAGAGTCCAAGGATATACAAGGTAAGTCACAAAATTGAAAACTACATAGGAAAAACATAAGGATACAAAATCTACAACGACGGCCGAATAGCCCAAAAAATTTAAATTTAGCAGAAGATAGCCGCGAAAAGCCTTACACAGTATATAACTTCATAGGAGTAAAGTATCTTTATTTCGAAAAATAAAAGTAAATGTTAGAATTAAAATGTTATTTTGAATTAAAAGTTATGGCCGAATACCAATTCTCTTTCTTTCTTTAGATCCTGATCCAATAATATTTTAAAAATATAGACATAGACAATAAAGACATTTTTCAAGAATCAGGTAACTAGTGCAAAATACTAAAAAGGGTAGAAAATTAAAAATTTGCGTAATCAAAGGGACAATCTAAACATTTTAATTACAAAAACCGTGGCATCAGAGAAAGAGTTCTGGAAGGATTATACGGGTAAAAACTCGGGAAAAAGCTCCTGTAACATATTAGTCGCAGTAAGTTTTGTGCCAAAGTTTAGTTTATTTTTATAAATGTACAATGCGCGGTAACAAAAACCACAAAAAGAAATCAAACCTATTACTATACACCCTGTAGAAATTTCTCTTGGTCAGTGTATTATCACTTAATTTGATATCTGCACATTTACAATATTAGTACTTATAAACGTAAAAGCGACAAAAGAATTTCTCTTTTGAGTTAATAGTTTGCACACCAGCAATCCTTCATATTATTTGGTTTTAAAGAGTGTTATTGTAACAAAAATCTAATAAACATATGTTTCTGGTTTTGTTTTTAATCGATAAGGTGTTAAAAATTTGATATATATTTTATCAAACATTGTATATTTTCGAAGATATTAAACTTAACTTAGGCACAAAATTTACTGCAACCATTATGCATAAAAAAGTATAATATATATATTTGTATTTTTACATGGTGTTATTTTTTTTGGGTTTTGACCCCTTTTATCTCTCCAGATTGTTTTTTGACGCCCCCTGTTATTTAATTTAAATATTAAGATTGTCCCTTTTATTACTTAACTATTTGCTCTTTTACACGTTTTTGCTATTTTTGCAATAGTTAAGTGATTTTAAAAATATTGTCCCAAAATGTTTTTAAGTGTTAGGACTAATTTTTAAAAATTT
Organism: Listronotus bonariensis; assembly: GCA_014170235.1. Classification (NCBI taxonomy): domain Eukaryota; kingdom Metazoa; phylum Arthropoda; class Insecta; order Coleoptera; family Curculionidae; genus Listronotus; species Listronotus bonariensis. The sequence continues at coordinate 75,089 of JACEGR010000536.1, forward strand.
TATTGAATCTAGACCTTAAGAAAAAAAGATTATTGGTATTCGGGCATAACTTTTGATCCCTAATAACATTTCTATTTAACACTAACTTTACTTCTACATAGTTTTTAATTTTGTGACTTACCTTGTATATCCTAGGACTTTTCACAAAATTGACAATTTTTAATATGCTTTGGGACCATGCTGATTAAACACAAAATACTAATAAAGCTTTTAATAAATACCGTACATTATAAATTTAAACTTTATTTATTTTTTATTTTATTACAAATTGTTTAAACAGTAAACTTACCGAAATCCCACACACAACTAATAAGGCAAAAGTTAGCATGTTTAGCAATTTATTGAAAAATATGAATAGACTAATATATTTACATTTGAGTTATTCTTTATATTAACTATGTTTGAAATAATACCCTTATTATAAGTACTTTGCATAATTTTTTCATATATTATTTTAATTTTAAAGAATATATTCTAATTTTTTGTTTTTGCAATATTTGGCTATTGCCAATACTAATAATTTAGCACCCGTATTAAATTATACAGTATAACACTTTGTTATTTTTATAACCCGAATAAAAAAATATTTAAGTTTATTAATAAAATGTATACTGTGTCGTCCATTAAGTGTGCAACACATGGAAAACCTTTTTATTTGCAACTTATCAGAAAATTTTATTCTTTATAAAAGTTGTATTGCGTGTTCGGTAGTTAGTTTTATTAAAACTTAAAGGATATATAGAGTAGGTCAAAATATATAAATACTGCTTATGAGTAAAGTATCCTTACTTCTAAGAATTTACCACAATGTTAAAAAAAGATATTTTGAGTTAAAAGTTATGCCTAAATACCAAGTCTTACCCACATACTCAAGTTTATAAATATTTTTGGAAAATTTTGAAATAATACACATTTTTATTATTCTAATTTATTTACCTGACCGCTAACTTCAAATTTGTTGCAAGGATATTTAACAGGAACCTAGAATTTCACAAATATGCTTTTCATTAAGACAAATATACTTACATTAGGGGAGCCCACGATGCTAAATGGGAATTTACTCGAGCGTCATAGAGACCTATTGGGTTGCAAAGCTTAAATGATAAGAAGAAAAAAATGTTACATAATATATACCTTTTTATCGGTGGGGAAAGTGGCTATAGACTTTTAAATATATCAAAAAATACTGTTATTATTTCGGCTTGTGGAAATCGTTCGGGTCGTATCGGATTATATATTTTTCAATATCCCTGAATTATCTTCGTCAAAATAAAAAAAAAACAGTCACGCTCAAAAATCTTCAACTAACGTTTTTTTGTTACCCTCTGTTTTCTTTACGTCATTTTCAAATTGTCAGATTAGTGGAATATACACTGTTTAGCATGTAATTAACTTACCCTATCTTATTCTGACGCGCTCGACAATTTCTGATGGATATATTTTTTGTTTTTTAAGATTGGCCCTGTATACGGGGATCATATTTGGTGAAGGTACTTAACCGGGTACAAGGTATCATTCAAATATATTATTATGCCGCGCTGTGATAAATTCCAAAATCCCCTCCTGGGCTCCCTAACATTACTATAAATAAAAATGTATGGGTAATAATTCCTTATTTCGGTAAAAAATGTTTGAAAATATATCCTGAAATTTTAAGCCCTTAATATTAACATTAAGAGCTACATCATTAAAATTATTAATTTTTTAACAATTAATGCATTTTTTATACAAGATCTCGGAATCAGTCAATTTTCAACTGTTGACCAATTTATATTCTTAAAGAAAATTAAATTCTCATTTTTCGATAAATTCATTCCTTTCACAGTTATTCAATGTTGAAATTGAAATGAAAATTTATTTAAACATTGAATAACTTTAAAAGGAATAAGTTTATCAAAAACTTTTTGTAGAGCTTAAAATTTCCCTTAGAAATAAATATTTGTGTTATGAAGATATTGATATTATTGGTGATTTTAAAAATCCAGAATTTAAGTGACAAAATTTTTAAAAAAATTATTTATGGTTAAGGCGCGATTACAAGAAAATGGCTCGTTCTACGGAAATTTACTAAAAAGCTTTTTTGTTAAGAATATAAATTGGTCAAAAGTTTGGATTGACTATTTCTGAGATTTTGTGTAAAAAATGCAACAATTGTTAAAAAATCATAAATTTTAATGATGCACCTGTTAGTGTTAATATTAAGGGCTGAAAATTTTGGGAAATTTTTTCTTTCGTCGTCATAAACATTTTTTTACAGTATACCGTTACAAAAAAATTGTTGTTTTTTTTTTTGGCCGAATCTACTGCTTATACATTTTAAGACCATGCACTAAATCTTATGATGAATTAAATTTTCTGACATATTGCAAATGAAAAAGTTTTCTATTTGTTGCACACTTAATGGACCACACTGTAAAAGAACTTTTTTCAAAAAACTTAAATATTTTTTTATTCGATCTATAAAAATTACAATTTATTTTTGTAATAGCCCACGAAGTCTTATGCCTAAGAAACAGATAACTGTGGATGTCTCCCAGCTGGGGATTAAACCTGTGCCTTCTGGGTTAAAGATAAAAGACTCTATTCTATTCTGTTTTATTATTTTTTTCTTGGTTTTGGTCCCTTCAGTTCCAATCCACCAGCTCTCACCCCTTTCCGACTATACTTTCCAGGGCTTCTTCGGCGGAAAATTTGGATAATCGGAGCTCAATGAATTCTACAATCGATGACAATGCATAAATTGTCGGCTGTCCAACCAAGACCTGCTACTGGTGTTACGTATAACCTTCACTTTCACTACTGACAGTTCCCATGGCACGCCCATCTATTTCCCGGCATTTCGAGAAATACCTCGTGTTTACCACCAAACAGGATACCATCAGCTTATAGTAATCTTCGCTCACAGCGCTTAGCTCCAGAAGAAAGATGCCGTGAATTTAGCGTTAATATTTCCTTGATCCCCGAAGGTAAAAACGTCCGTACGGCACCTCTAACCGCCAACCCGGGAAGAACTTTGTAGTCCTCTACGCACGTCCGCACTGTCCGGAAGTCAAACAAAGAGTCCGAGATAACAGACTCACTGCGCTACCGGGGACATACCTAAAGATAAGTAATGCTACCTGAATAAATTTTTACTAAACAAAAGAAAAAAAAGTATTTAAATATACCGGGTGACACAGAATATTGTGTCTTCCTTATCTTTTTTTTAGTTTTTAAGAAAGACTGTTGAAAATTTACCAGTATTATTATGGCATAAATTGTCAATTTTTGTCATCATTATAACCTTAAAATCACTTTCGGTCGAATGTACCATAAAATTTTATATTTTACAAACATGTGCCCACTTTTTTTCTATATTTGTATTCTCTAAAACGTTCTATTTTTAATGATTTGATATAATATGTTTCTTTTTAAAATGGCAACCAGAGAATACTTTTAAAGAAAAGCAAGTACGAGCCATTATTGTTGAAAAGAAAATTTTATAGAGGATACAAATATGGAAAAAGTAAGCACTTGTATATAAAATACGAAAGTTTATGAACTACCCGAAAGTGGTTTTAAGGTTGTTATAATGACAAAAAATTTCAATTTATGCTATAATATTACTGTTGTAAGTTATTTATTAGCCTCTCTTAAAAACTAAAAAAAAGGGTGGTAACAACTTCCTGTGTCACCCAATAATCCGCTATATTTGAATAGCAGGATCAAAAGCCATGAATAACCCACATTTAGATCTGCAGTGGCTAGAAGCATTTTTCTGATCTTTACGATCTCGCGTAGTAAAGAAATAGGTGCGTTACGGTCATGCGTATTTTAAAACACATTGCCAAATACGAAACTTGCTCACCGTCCCTTAGCGTACCTAACATACTCCAAACGGAATTCCCTGACAAGGCATTAATAAATCATGTCCGACAATGTCGATAGGCCGTTTGGCGCCCGCGCGTACACATTCGGTGTTTACTGGTACCCGAGCGCACAAACAAATTTTTCGCCGCTTAAACAAAATTTTATTTCGCGCAGGTTATTGGTAACTAATTGATAAAAGCTGGATTTAAATACCGGGATTTCAATACCAGGATTCGAATCTAGAATCTGAATAACGAAATTCAAAGCAAGTATTTGAATACCATGATTGCAAAACGGTAGTCACAATCCAAAATTCCGAAAACTGACCAAAAATTATTCAGTCGAATACCACCAAAAACGGACAGATGTATTCGAATGCTATTTGAATACCAGCCAAATGTATTCTCAATAGGATTCAGAATACCGAGTATTCGATTACTATTCAACTCTGTATATTAACTTATTTAAAAAGAAGCCATTAAATTACATCGATCTGGATAAGAATCTTATCAAATTTAATAAAACATTAGGTGGAACCATGTTACTTGGGCTGCATTTTCTTAATTTCCATTTAAATTTTTGTTCACAATGAAGGTGCCTGTTTCATATTATCACAAGAAAATTATTTTCCAAGAAAATTTGTTAATGGAGAAAAGTAGGATGGTGGAAAATGATAGAAAACGTTTTAATGGACTACTGTTAAAATCCATCCCATTTATTATAATAGAATAAATAATAGTTTTTAAAAAACTCAAAAAAACACGCTTTTATATGCAGCCGAACTAAAAATTAGAAAATAATTTTTCATTACAAAGAGTTTGTCACTTCAGAGTAAAAGCGTGGAGTGCTTAATATATTAAATGTTATAATTATTCTATTTGCCAATATTTATGGGGGAAAAGTTATGAAAAAATAGTAAAATGCACCCCACGCTTTTTACTCTGAAATGACAAACTCAATATAAAAGCGTGTTTTTTAGTTTTTAAACTATTATTTATTTTTCATTTTTAGTTCAGATATATCAATTAGTTTTTAAAAACAAATGCTCCAGTTTATTCACTAAAAAATTCCTTCGCCATTTTGTCAAGAGTAGTATTAGGACACTTTTTTATCCTGGCGGTCCTAATCAGGATAGCGGGATACTGTTTTTAAATTATTTCATTGTCATCGGTCCTTGATACGTGTGCAAAGTTTCAAAGAAATTGAATCGCTGGAAGTTGGTAAAAATTAGGCTCAAAGATTCCGTTACATAGATAGATAGATAGATACAACCTAAGCTAATAAAAGCGTGTTAAAAATGGACAAATACATGGTGTCCAATAACTCTATCGACAAACTTTAAGGAGTAATGGTACAAGAAAAAAATAAATAACATCTATGAACATAATTGATTGTTCTAAAAGTGTAAAAAATAAAAAAAGTGTGTATTTTTATGAAAACTTTTATTGCAATTTAAAGATTATAAAAAATGGGAAAAAATTCTACCAGGGTTGTCCATAAGGGGTTAGGAGTAAAAATTTTAAAACAAAAATAAGGTAGGCCACTGCCTTTTCCTATAATTAAAACATATGTTTTTAATCCTCGTTTAATTTAAAATAAATTTGATCCCTTGACTTTTTTTAATGGATGTGGGATTTTCGCGTAGATAAATACCAACTATTTTTTAGCATGGCAATTTATCTTATTTTAAAATTATTAATAATCATAGTTTAGTTTATAGCACCCTTTCGAAAAACAAATTGGAGTGGTCATCCCGCTATACGACTCCAAGTAATTATTAATACTTTTCTCATTAGCCAGTTTTAAGCAAAGTAACTGGCTATAGCGCCGAGTGTAATATTACACGAACCACTTGGTGCCAATTTAGTCGCCTCCATAACCTAAAACCTATTTAACTAAAACAAGAAACTACGTGTGTTTATTTAAATCTATAAGGAAGCTTGCTCAAACGGTTATAAAGATATGAAGGTCCAAAAGTTGTCCATTTTCCATTGACTGACATATAGATCAAACACCTAATCCACTTCCAGATCACCTAAAAAGACGAAATTTGGAATCCAGCTCGGTAATAATGTGTGTGAGCGTAGAAAAAATCTGAAAAAAAACCAGTAGAGGGAGTTACAACAAAAAAGTGTTTGAATGTCTTTATCTTATATTACAATATTGTTTCACGAATGTATTTAGTACTAATATGGTAAGTATAATATTAATTATTAAATTTAAACTGTTGTATTTTTTCTACCAGGGCCTTTAAAAGCGCTTTATAATAACAAATTTTACAAACGCTTTAATGGGCAAACACCAAAGGAGGTATATCTTTTAAAGCGTCATTAATATAACTGTTTTCTTGATCAAGATCTGTAACCAGATCTTTAATCTTTGTAATGACATCTGTCTTTCTTATGTCACCACGCTTCACTACTTTGTCGAGGACTGATCTAAGTTGATAACTGGATGTTGAAGAAGAAAACTCTATTAAGTCTTTTAAGACGTCATCGCTAAAACCCTAAAAATTAAAAAAAAAACACTAAATAAATAATAATATTAACGCTTTAATTCGGTTAGTCATAATGTTGGGAAGCCAAGAGGGGATTTTGCGCGTTACTCGATCGCGTCAGAAAATTATATAGGGAAACCTTTTCCTATATAATTTTTGACGCGCTTAATATGCGTAAATCCCCTTGGGCTCCCACTATAAGTATAAGTAGAGAATTATAAACCACATAGAAACATCATACATATTGTTTTTGAGTTTTTAGGTGTAATATAATCGAAGTAATATAAAATGAACTAAAAGTGGTGATTCTACGTAGTAAAATAATGGTATAGCTGGTTAGCCAGTATTTAAATATAGAGTATCCGAAAAAACTTAATAAATTTAACAGAAAATTGAAAGATGCTGCTAAGCTGGCATTTTGTAAAAATAGATTAATAAGGGAGTCTCAAAGCACATCAGTTTTAAGCTCCTGATAAGTTCTTTATAACCCTTAAATATAAAGTCGATACTTTAAGCTTCCACAAAATGGTAGTACCTTAATAATTACTTAAATATATTGTCATATTTCTGAAACAAATAAGGATAGATGATATATGAAATGTAGTGTTTTTTAAGTTTCTTAAAGATAATACTATGTAAATTATCACCTTATAAAATACTTTTAGAGAGCTTTTACAAGGTATATCTATCTTTATTAGTTTTAGAATTATTAACAGTACTACCATTTTGTAGTAGTTAAAGGTACTGACTAATATCATATTTTCTTAAAGCCTTATTAAGATTTTGTTATGAGAATTAAATATACAAGCTGCCTCATTAAAAAAAAATACTTTTTGTCCTGTCCGGTATCTTATTATCAGTATCGCAATGAAAAGATATTTAGAAAGCTTTCAGAAATATCCCACAACATGTGCATCTAACTTTATAACTTTCGGAAATATGGCCATCCAAATCTCCAAATTTTAATAATCAACAAATTTTGCGCATTAAAGTTATGAACTAGTATATATTCCACTGGGTCACCTCTAATTTTAGTCGCTAGTTTTAGCTTTTGTGGTTACGAAAATTTGCAATAAACTCGCAAACGGATTGGATTTTAATATCTTACTGTTAAATATCTCTAAATAAAGCCCTTTGATATATTTTATTAGTCAACAAATTTTGCGCATTGGTTATGAACTAGTATATATTCCACTGGGTCACCTCCCCTAATTTTAGTCGCTAGTTTAGCTTCGTGGTTACGAAGAATTTACGAATAGGAAGAGCATCAGCAAAACCGGTTAGGTTTAAATATCGTTGTTCTCTGAAAACCTTTGTTCTATTGAAAGTAGGGGATTAACAAGTACACAGGAAGCATTAATGATCTTACCAGCCAGTCATGGCTCGTCATTTATTTTTAGGATTAAGAGCGTTGGCCTCATACTCTTGATTGCTGCAATATCATTTTACATCAAAAAGTAGTTTATATCCTCTCATTGGTCCTTCATTTCTCATCAAATAATTTAAGGTACAAGTTGAGGGGACTATTTACGTCCACACTGTCCAAGGACCATGCCTATCGGGTGGTGCAAGGGGTGCAAGACACCAGGGCGCAATACTGCGGAGGCGGAAAATTTTAAAAAGGGCGGAAATGCTTGAAATAAAAAGGAGCGGTAATTTAGTAAAATTTTGGAATACAATGTCATTTAAAAGTGGGAATATTTTTCTTTTGGCCTTTAAAAATATTTAATAGAAAGGAAAAAAGCAATGTTGAATTAAGGAGACAGTATTTTTGAAAGTAAGGCCCTTTTTTTGCTCTTAACATTATTTTTGCTTTTAACAATTTAAATTTCTTAATTTACCAAAAGACATTCTCTTCGTAGGGGCGGCCAAAATTTGTTTGCACCAGAGCGCAAGTCACCTTAGGAACGGCTATGCACGATGGAGTATTTAAGCATATATTTAATTCCTTAAGTTTTATTTTTTTTACGAATTTGTTAAGAAGGTAATAGGGTAATTAAAGAAAAGCACTGTATAAAAATCGCATTATGCAATTTCCACAAAGATGTCAAAAGTACCAAGAAAATTGTCCGTGTATGTATGATCTTCCCTAAAAATTCATATAATTAGGTGAAACTTACAGCAAATTTATTTAGCATCAATCTCTTTGCTTCTTTGTTTAATACATCGTAAAGAGATAGCAAAGTAACGTAGGCTTTAGTTGGAGGGACTCTCTTTTGTCTTAAAAGTTCGTATCGATAACCTGAAGTATCATCCTCAAAATGTTTGGAAAAGTTTAGTACTTGGGCATCTTCGTCTTTTGGAGTAAAATCAGGATCAATACTGAAATTAAATATATTTATATATATAAACATAATGTTTGGGTTACTTGCTAAACATTTCAGAAAAAGCGGTTTGGTCTAGGTCCCATCTACAAACAAAAACTATTAATAATAATTAATCAATCGATAAGAAAAATTGCTCCATTTCGTGGTCTCCCTGCTTACCAGATTTAATCCCGCTTTTTCTTGTGAAGTTAATTAAAGAATTAAATTTGAAAGCAAGAAAAGAAATATACTTTTAAAAATTGAATGGTGTGTAGGACCACATTTAGAGCTTTTTAAGCAGTTGCATAAAAGTGGATAAAACAATGTGATTAAAGAACGGGCTTTGTTTGTAAGTTTATTTTGTATTGACAAATGGATCAAAAATTTTTGAATTTAAAACAAAGAAATACAAAATTTTACTTCACTTTGCCATATACAGGACAAGTTGAAGCCATAAATATAAAAAATAACCAAGCGTTACAAATGTTTAATAGTTTTAACAACAGTCAAGGGTTAGTGTCAAAGTTTAAAGTTACATCCCGGATTGTTAAAGCCATTAACCATATTTTTAGAAGATTTGTAATTATCTTTAGCGGAAAATCAACTTCTCGACTAGACTTAGGTATACCTGTTAGCTAGCCGAAGAACTTGTCCAAACTCTTTTCCCAAAAACAGTTCTACTTCATCATAAATACTATCTCTATTTCGCAATGCTCTTCCCTGTTCATTTTCAGCGTATATTAAGGGGTAATATCGGTCAAAGTAGTTTGAACCGCTTGGTTGTTGTTGCCTTTGAACGTATTCACCATGAATATTGCCTAAAAAAATAAACGTTGTTTCATCATTAATCATGTACCTAACAATAGTTTTAAATACTCAATTTTATTAAAATCAAATACAAATGAAACATTTCCTAAGTATCAAATTCCAAAAGAAATAATTTGATTGAATTATACTAAATTAAAAACAACTATTACAAAAAGATTCTTTGGAATAGACCTAAAGGGTAAGTTTTTTTCAATTTAGTAAGGATCTCAGAAACCACTACAGCTACAAGTATGGTTATATGTAATTTGGGGATCTCAAAAACCACTACAGCTACAAGTATGGTTATATGTATGTAATTTGGGGATCTCAAAACCACTACAGCTACAAGTATGGTTAAATGTAATTTGGGGATCTCATAAACCACTACTGCTACAAGTATGGTTAAATGAAATGTTTGTTGTTTAGTTTAAATCATTTTTTGTTTTTCCCTAAAAATCATAACTTACTAGATATTTTAAAATGCTTTTTATGTTACACAGGGTAAATTTTTTTGATGTTTGGTACCTCTCAGAAACTGCTGCAGCTACAGAGATAGTTAAATAGGAATAGAATTATCATTTTTAAATTTCTGAGACAATTCGAAATAATAATTTGATATTTTTAAAAGTTTTTACGCCTACTTGATTTTATAAGTCATTTGTAGTATTGTATCTAGGTGGCAACGATTTCTTTATGACTTTATTTTTAATCTGATCGCAAATAAATGTGTATTGGTAGATTTGTCAAAAATCCTTTATTCAAAAAAAAAAGCTTTCCAAAAAGTGTTGCCATTTGAAAAATAATACTGGGACACAAAAATGTCAATATGCCAAAATGTTGTATTTATATCTTTCATATCATTTACTAAAACTTTGCGATTGTATTTTTATACCATTACCTAGAGTTACTAGATTAATTTACGTTCAGTTATGTTCACCTATACTTTGGCCATAATAAATTGATAATGAATACCTAGTAAGTAACTCCGGTTTAACAATACAATACATTTTTTTATTGTGGTAACTAGGGTTACTGACTTGGTAAACCAATGGAATACATTTTTGTTCAGGTGATTTTTCAATATACAGGGTGTTCGGAAAATGCGTTAGGAAATTTTAAGCGGTCATTCGGCAATGAAAATAATGTTAAGTATGTCCTTTGACAAAATGTCGAAATTTCCTTAGTTACCAAGTTACAGGGGTTAAAAGTTCAATTTTATTTTTGTTTTTTCGCCTATTGCATTTATTCTTTAACTAATCTAGTTGACATTTGGCACAACAAATCAAGCTTTTTAAGATAAAGAGTACTCTTTTAATACCGCCAGAGGGCACTTTACTCAAAACTTAAGAATTTATTTACATCATAACTTTTATTTTGACAGATATCACAGTAGCTGATGGCGCCATTTTATAGACAATCAAGAACTTAAAAAATAGGGTACTTTTTATTAAAGTCGATAAACCCAACTGTTTAGGCACCAATCGACATTAAGGTTTCCACCAATTTCAATCAAATTGCCTACATACATGCAGATGCCCAGTAACTCAACCGACAACGGAGTAATAGGAAAAAAACTTTATATAAACATATGTCCTAAACGTCTTAGCTTTTGAACTACGGTGTGTTAAATATTAAAAAAAAACTTTTTTTTTACTGATACGCTTAGAACATATGTTTATGTAAAGTTTTTTCCTTATATTCCATTGTAGAATCGCCCCGTGAAGTTTGTCGGTTGAGTTTCCGGACACCCTGTATGTATGTAGGTAATTTGATTGAAATTGGTGAAAACTTTGATGTCTATTGGTACCTAAACGGTTGGGGATATCGACTTTAACAAAATGAACCATATTTTTTAAGTTTTTGATTGTCTATAAAATGGCGCCCACAGCTTGTTTAAAGCAGACTCTTTACAGTGATGTGTGGTAGCATATAGTAAAATAATTTAGTATAAAAAAATATAATATTTTCTTTTTATATTAAATTATTTTTCTAATCACAACTTCTAATCTTAGTCGCTAGTTTTAGCTTCGTGGTTACGAAAATTTGCAATAAACTCGCGAACGGATTCGGATTCAATATCTTACTGTTAAATATCTCTAATTCAAGCCCTCTGATATATTTTGATAGTCAACAAATTTTGCGCATTGAAGTTATGAACTAGTATATATTCCATTGGGTCACCTTCTAATTTAAGTCGCTAGTTTTAGCTGCATTAGTTACAAAAATTTGCAATAAAGCTTGCAGACAAGTTCAGTTTTAAGCCATCTTACTGTTTAATATCTTTAAATTAAGCCCCTGATATATTTTGATAGTCAACAAATTATGCGCATTGAAGTTATGAACTAGTATATATTCCATTGGGTCACCTCTAATTTTAGTCGATAAAGAAACAAAACTGTCTTTTTGTGCTGTTTTGTGCTGTGCCGTTAAAGAAACTTTATTTATGCATTTATTTCTATGAGATATAAAAATAAGCAAAATAGGGGTACCTTCTTAGCACTGTGACAAATACAGTTAATTTTTTTATGTGATGTTTGTGCTGTTTTTTTGCTATTCTGTGCCGTTAAAGAAACTTTATTTATGCATTTATTTCCGAGATATAAAAAAAACAAATAGGGAGTACCTACTTTAGCACTGCCTTTTTGAAAAAAAAAAACATTTTGTTGTGCTGTTTGTGCTGTTTAGTGCTGTTCTTGTGCTATTCTGGTTAGTTCTAATTAGCACAACTCCACACAATAGTTCAATTTGTCCCTAGAGTTTCTAGATTGTGGAACCTGCTGCCCGCAGCAGGTCTTTCCTTCCCCCAAATCTTCAAGTATTTAAGTCCCGTGTCAACAAACTCCCTCTTACCTCGCTTAAGACACCCACGGTACGTTAGTATTTAGGCTTTTAGCCTTCGTGGTTTGTCCAAGGATAAAAAAAAAAAAAAAAAAAAAAATTTGCTACTATGCAAAGTGGCAGTGCTACTCGAAATAATTGTTTCTTTATTTTTTTGTGAATTTTTATTAACGGCACACGATCACAAATTAAAGACAACCCAGCACAATAGTTTAATTTATACTGTGCAAAGTGGCAGTGCTAACTCGACAAGATTTTTTTTTTTTAATAATTGCTAATTTTAATTTTTTTCAGTTTTTATTGACGGCACATGATGGCACAAGCTGCGCACTAACTCAGCACAATAGTTTAATTTGCTACTATGCAAAAAGGCACTGCTAATTTAAAACTAAAAAATATATATTCTTAAAAGGGATTCATTTTAATTTTTCTGAATTTTTATTAACGGCACATGATAGCACAAATTGAACACAACCCAAGTGCTAACTCTGTTGACGAAATAGTTTTAAGGTAAAAAACCAGATTCTGTTCAAATAAAAAAATATTAACAGCAAAGCACAAGTTGAGCATAAGTCACAAGCAGGATACTGCATTTTGAATATGGTGCAAAGTGGCGGTGCTAAATAGGTACCCTCATTTTGTTTCTTTTATATCTCGAAAATAAATACATAAATAAAGTTTCTTTTAACGGCACAGAATATCACAAAATAATAATAATAATAATAATTTTTTCAAAAGGCAGTGCTGACTATGGGGACATTTATAAAGACCCATTTTTGTTAAAATGTAATTTTCCTTGAAAGGAAAAATAGTCTTAAAGGCCACATACAATAGCCAGTCACATACCTGTAAAACTTCGTCTAAGAAGTTCCTTTTGTATAGTTATTTATTGGCTACATTTAAACTAATATTAATATTACTATTAATATTAAGATTGGGATTCTGCCACACATACCTACACTCAGACTCAGGGCCTACCCGAGAAAAGTGGCGCCTGAGGCGGGTAAGATTACTCGCACCCTAAGCTTAGAAATCAAGAATATTTTAAAATAGACATATACTTTTAAAGTAATATTTTACATAATGTAAAAGAACCATTTAATTTATTAAAACACGGAAGCAGCTTATTTCTTATTACATTTAAATTCTGCATGAAATTCTAATAGAAACTTGACTCATGTCCTATATGCCCAAAGTCAACATAGTTGTTTAATAACCAAATTTACCATTTGTAAAGACACGTAAATTGGAACAAATTCTTTTAAGATTTTGATATTTGTTTTGTAGATAAATGCTGGGACATTATATATATATATATATATATAATATAAATCGATGCAATGCATGAATTGACAACTGTCCAACCAAGAACTGCTACTGGTATTACGTATAACCCTTCACGCACGCCCATCCATTTGAGAAACACCTCGTGTTCACTACCAAACAGGATACCATCAGCTTATCTTCTCTCACAGCTCTTAGTTCCAGAAGAAAGATGCCGTCAATTAAGTGTGAATCTTTACTCGATCCCCAAAGTAAAAACGCCCGTACGGCACCTGTAAACCGCCATCCCGGGAAAAATTCTGTAATTTTCTACGCGACGCGACGTCCGCACTGCTCAGAAGGTCGAACAAAGAGTTCATTAAGTTGTATATACAGGATGCCCAAGAATAAGCCAGAATCATCAATTTTATTTTTAAATGTTGTTTTAAGGTATAGAACATGGTACATTAAACGTAGGTAGTTGAACTTCGATGCAGAATTAAAAAATGTAAGAAAATATGTTTTTCATTAAAAAAATATGTAATAGTCGTTGCTTATTTTTGGGCCACCCTGAATACTAACTACTACTACTACCAATGGAAACACCTAGAGAAAAATGAAGATAGACGTGTTTAAGCGTTTTTCAAAAAATACAATGTTATGTTAACTTACTTGTCTTCACAAATTTTGGAAAATCGAGGACAGTTTCTCTCGGCAACTCTTGACTTTGGTATAGGACATGGTACATTAATCATAGCTAGAATTGTCTAAGAATAATCAGGGGCGGCGACAGGCACTCTAAACAACCTAGTTCTAAAGCACACACTTTATACCTTGTATATATGCAACACATTTTCAACACGATTGTGCGAGTAAAGGGCGCTCTGACAAAATACTAATCTGTAAGTTGCGCCGCATACTGAAAAAGTTCGGACCGGCTGATATAAATAATGTTTGAATTTTTTGTTTTAGAATAAAAAAGTACATTTTTGAGCAAAAGGAGAAATAAATTCTGTAAAAAGCAGAATCATTTTGCCGCCATTAGAAACATGCCGCCTAAAGGCGGTCGCCTCCTGAGGCTCACCTCTCGGGCCGGCCTGTCAGACTTACCTAAATAATAACAAGAGTAAATATGTTAAACTATTATTAATCTTTGATAATAACATGACAAAATAATAGATATAGTCAACATGCATAATATTAATTATCAAAAAATCCGTCAATTGAAAACTTTAAGGTTATTTTTTAATATATTTTACTGCCTCCTTGTAAAATATGCTGTTGTGCCCTAGTGGTCCGAAGGAGCAAAGACTGCAGGTTTGTGAGGGGGTGTTGGTCGCATTGTTGTGGTGGTTGTTGTAGCTGTTCCCAAAAGAAAAATTAACATTTTTATAACTTATAAAGCATATTATAATTACTTTTGGGTAACGATATTTTTAATTCAGTATACAGCGTGTTTCTTTAATATTTCCGAAAAATTTAAAACAGGTGGACATATTTAATTAAAATGTTGCTATAAACATAATAATGTTTTAAACTTTTTAGAAAACATTACATTTTGCAACCAACAATAGTTTTTATTGTATTTTGTTCTGGTTAGCTGGCTGGTTGATATTATGTAGTTGCAATTAAAAAAATAGATTGTAAAAGCATTACTTTTGAGACGTTTTTGTCATGTACATTTTTTATAAATTAAAAAATATGCTTATGATTTTATTAAATTTTTGTCCAAAATATGTCTGTAAATTTTAGCAATATAAAGCCCCTTTCTTTATAATAATATATATTTTTGATTTCTTTATTAAAATAATGAATTGGTATACAGTCTTTAACAGAAAACTGATGTTTAGGTATATAAACCTGAAAATTACAATATTTAAAATTTAATAATTAACCATAAATAAAAAGTAAAATTAATTTATCTTGGTACTTCTTTGGGTACACGCCAAAATTAAATTAAAAGTACTAAAAATACTAAAAACCAAAAAATTTAAACAAGTAAAAAGATAATTAAAAATCGACGTTTCGGTGGCAAATCTGCCACCGTTGTCAAGACAAAAGGAAATAAACTAATAAAAATGAAAACTTACTATTATTCAGGCTTTAAAATTCAAATTTTTTATGTTTTTCTCGGATATTCTGAAAATTTTGACATTAAATGTCAAAACATGTTTATTTGGTTATAGTGTCATGGTGACATAGATAACTGGTTGCTGGTGTATTGATTGTTTATTTTAAAAAAGGTGAATAGTTAGTTAATTTTTAGTCTTCCTGAAGATACTTCAGTATCAAGCAAAGGCAACCAAGTGTTATTTAAATTAACTGAAATTGATGCTACACAATTATCTTTATTTAATAATATATACGCACTTTCTTTGATTTTGCGTTTTTTAGAACAAGTTTCCTTTGCTAAAATGCTCGAAGCATCCCAGTTTATTCTATGATTGTTATCAAATGCGTGTTGGCAGATTTTTGATTTATGAAATTCTGTGTTTTTAATGTATGATCTGTGTTCTTTTATGCGTTTGGCTAATGGTCTACAAGTTTCACCTATATAAAACTTATTGCATTCGCAAGGTATTTTATAAATGACATTTTTTGTATTTTCATTTAAGTTGTATGGTTTTGTTTTTGTTAATTGAGATCTGATTGTGTTTTGTGTTTTAAAGATTGTGCGAATATTAAATTTATGCCCTATTCGTTGAATTTTATTTGATAGTCCGGGAATGTATGGTAAAAATAAATTTGTAATAGGTCTATTTTGATTTTGTCTTATAACTGAGTTTCAAATTCAAGGAAACAATTATTTATAAAATCAAGAGGATAATTATTTTGAATTAAAATATTTTTTAAATAATCTTTTTCAATATTTATATTTTGATTAGAACAAATGACTTTAATTCTATCAAATAGACTTTTACAACTCCCTTTTAACCATTATTGGGTGATTGGAGTTAAAATTTAAGTATCTATTTGTATGTGTAGGTTTTCTGTAGATTTTTGTTTCAAAATTGTTTAAATCTTTTTTATTAAAATGTCAAGAAATGGTAGTTGTGAGTTGTTTTCTTTTTCTAATGTAAACTTAATTGTTGGTTCTTGTGTATTAATGTGTGTTAAAAAACTATTTAAACAGTGTTCGTCATGTTGGTATATAGAAAATGTCATCTATATATCTCCACCAAACTAAAGGTTTATATTGATAATTTTCTACAAAATTTGATTCAAAGTTTTCCATAAAAATAATTACTTAATAAAGGTGATAAAGGTGAACCCATAGCCATGCCAGAGGTTTGTTTATAAAATCAGTGTTATATTGAAAATATGTTGTTTTGACACAAAAAGTTAATAAGCTCAAGAATAGTGTTTATGCTTAAGTTTGTTCTTTCGCCAAGATGGACATCATTTTCCAATTTATTTCTAACAATATTTAATGTTTTATCCACTGGGACATTTGTGAATAAACGATGTACCAGGAAACCCCGGTTTACTTTTTTTAAACAGCACCCAATTTTTTAGTTTGTCATTTATATCTGTCATTTCTTGCCTAAAATTTGGTTTATGTTGTCTTACTAAAGTCCTTAAATTGTCGTATATAATATAATGAGAGGGGAAAATTTTGCTGGCAAAATATTTTGATTCTGTGTCAACACGAGCTATCAAGCAAGTGGTACTAATAAAATGTCATAAACAAAATAACCTAAAAGCAACAAAGAACAAAAATAATTTGCCGTTTTTTTTCTTGTTTGATATTTGACAAGACTATGTCACGATAATTACAAGTAAGTGTGTAACCTTTAATTTACATATAAATCAACAATTTTTTTCTTTTTTACTTTGACCTAACTAAGTTTTATCGCTGAAATACCATCATGTTGCTTTTATTAATGTAGGAGCAGCTAGAAGTTTTGCCAGTAGAAAACAGGAGGTTGCTATGAGATTTTGCCTGTGTAAAACCCTCTAGTGAAATAGGCATAAAAATATATCAAACAATTTAAAATTTAAAGGAGTCCTGATTTTAAACTCGCACTGTACATTTTTTTAATACCTAGAAAGTTTGACGTACCTGGTGGTGGCTTGATTACATACTTCATTAATTCAGTATCGTGTGCTATAATTTGCATAGCAGCTGGTATGTAGGAATTCGAAAATTTTGGATTGGTTTCCAATCTAGGGGGTCCTCTTAGTTCTTGGGAAGCAAAACAAGATACCTTTTAACAAAGTAAAAAATGCAAGTTATAAACAAAATACTTATTTTTCTATCGATTTTTATAAACGTCAATTTTATATTTATTTAATAACAATTGGATCTATACTTTGAACACTAAAATATAAATTAAGAAAAATCCCCAACAAAAAATATATTATTTGTTTTAAAACTTAGTAACCCTAGTAACCAAAATAATAAAAAAAAATTCTACGACTGTTATAAAAAGTGTCTAAAAACGCACGTCAAACAGGACCTGAAAATGACTAATTTTACATGACGTATGATGTTAACCTCTTAGTGTCAACCAGTTAAAAATCTTTTATTTTCTGTCATTTAGTTTTGACATAAGAGTGTGAAAACATTTCTCACAGCGTATAAAAAAATTTCCTGTCAAAAATTAAAAGAATAAAAATAATAAAAATCACATATTAATCCATATTTTCTGCTGTCGAAGAAAAAGTATCGTGTGCAACACGTTTGAAACTGAAGCTTTGCACACTCATATGACTTGTAGCACTCGCCTACGGCTCGTTCACAAACGCCATACTTGTGTGCAAAGAGTCTTTTTGCACAATTTACTATTATTGGTTTAAAAAGTCAGTTACTATTTTGTAATTACTTACTAGGTATTCATTATCAAAATAGTGCCCAAAATATAGAAACAACACTTAAGGGTATCAGTGCTTCGACTAGTTAATTTTCCAAACTATACAGGGTGTTCATATAAACATGGGTTCGATACTTCAACCGACTTTTGTATAAGTTTTAGATTATGTTTGGATCAGAAGAGTAAAAATACATCTTTTTAAAATTTTAAACTTGTATCTTGCCTAGTTTTTAGCAAAAAATTAATAAAATTAACTTTATTTCATATTCCCGGCATACCCAAAAATCATGGGGAAATTTTTAAAAACACCTCATTTAGGAAATTGGTACTAATTTCAATGTTTATAGTTTTTTAGCATTTCTGGTTAATGTTATAACACGATATCAAACATCTATATATTTAAAACGCAAAGCCATAATTTTCAGAGACTTCATTAGAGACTTCTGCTGTAGCAATTTACATGGTATTTTTTTTGTAAATGATCGTCTGGTTGCTGAGACGTCGTATCATTACTTTTTAATTGTTTTATTTCCTTTTTTTTCCTTTAAAACAAAATGCAACGTGTGTTGACTATATCGCGGGGACTATTATCAAATATCGATATATATTGGAACTCAAATATCGATATTTAAGTTCTCGATATATCGATATAACAGAATCAAATATTTTTAAAATTTGTGGTAAATGAGACAAAACTAAAAACCCTTTTTGTTTTTTACTTAAACTAGATTAAACCCTGTCGAATTCGACGGGTTTTAGACACACTACAGTAAAGAGCACAAGCACATGTAAGTTGATTGGTTTGAAGCGCTATAGGCAGTCATGCAAAACTGTCACATTGGGGAATCACGGTTAGTTTTGGTCAGTTGAATCTTTTTTAATTCGCTTTATTTAGAAATTAAGAAAAAAATTAACTGACCAGAACCAACTATGACTCCCCCAATATAAGAGTTTTGCAGGACCAACTTAGGGAGCTTAAAACCAATCAAATTACAGGTTCCTGTGCTTTTTACTGTAGTCTTGGTCTTAAGGGTTTTATGTGGTAAATGTAAATGCGCCGTATTTACCGTATGTGGCACGTTGCAAGTTGCGTGTTTTATGTATCATTGGTGGACGATCGCTTGATGTAACACAAACAATTTTATAGGTTATTTATACCGCTGCCAAGGTTATTTGCCTCACCGGCTGACTGGATGCTTTTTATTTCATAATTTTGTTGTTGCGTTTTTTGATTTTTTAATTATATATAGTAAATAAAATCTATCTAATAAAATGGCAACAACATCAAGCAAATATGACAAACAAATGTCGTTGGCACTAGGAGAGTTTAAAAAGCATTTGACAGAGGCGCTTAATTTAAATTACTAATAACTGTCTAAAACCCGTCAAATTCGACGGGATTCAATCTAGTAATTTTCAAGAAACATTTTTTCTATGTTTCTTATGTGATCAATAGTACCTGGAACGGTAATAAAATGAACCTTATGATAAGAACCTATTTTAAAACCTTTGTATTTTTTGACGATTTTACCACAAATATTTATACAGCCAGTCAATGTCAAATATTTTGGGTGTCGGATTGAGCGAACGCGTCACTTTTTTATCGGACAAGCTTACCACAAGGTTTTATATGCAATTTTTAAACATTGTGCCAAAAATCGTAAGGGTTGCAGTCTTGAAACCATAAGGCTTAAATACATGTTTTGGGTGTCGAACTGTAACCCTTACGATTTTTGGCACAAATGTTTAAAAATTGATCGTAAAATATTGTGATAAACTTGTCCGACAAAAAAGTGACGCGTTAGCTCAGTACGACACCCAAAAATTTGACATTGACAGGCTGGGTTAAAGCGCCGTTTCTATATAGGGCGGTATAAATATTTGTGGTAGACTAGTTGAAAAAAGCCCTCTAGAAAGATTTTAAAAGGGTTTTTATCATAAAGTCCATTTCATTACTGGCCTAGGCATTACGAGAGGTATGCAATCAGGTGGCTATTTTTTTCAACTAAACCATAAAAAAATAGCAACTAAAAAGCTGTATTTTTATTTGCCTAATCCAAATAAAATATGAAACATGCACAAAAATCAGTGGCGTACACTTCACACATTCGTTTAGGTACCGTTTGAGACGCCACTGGAAATTTAAACAAGTTAGAGCCAAATTAGCCTCTTAATGCTACAAATATCACTGCTGAGTTATTAAAATTAGATAAGGAATATTTAGAATATATATTTTTTTAAATTAAGTACCTTGTATCTGGGTAACAATGCAATTATGAACCTATGGTATTGGTTGTTTTTATAAACTTTTTTTATATTTTCAGTAGTAAAATCTGTCCTTACAACATTCTGTATGACCCTGTATGTTTGCCTTTTGGTTTACACATAATAATAATTTTGGCATTTTTATGCACAAAAAATATTTTCAGTTTAAAAAGGTTTTTACTTCTTTGGCGTAAAAAATAGCTTATATCGAATAGGTTTAAAGGAAAAAACTAAAAAGCTAGCACGTGTTTTAAAAAAATATGCAAGGCTCAAATATCACAGGAAAAAAAATAACAAAGAACACAAGAATATTAGGTAAAAATATCAAAAAAAAATATATATTCTAAAAGTAAAATTTATTTAAGGCCACCTTGTACCAAAGTCATTGAAACATAAAAATGCCGTTATATGTATATTACAATTAGCATGAACCCAAGCACGTTATACCGATACTATTTTAAGATGTTGTGTATGAATAATATAATGTCGCCACAAATTAAGATATTAAAAAGTAAAAGTTTGACACCAATATGTACCTGTATCAAATAAATCAGACAAATTGCTTTTAATATCCAATCCATCTTAGAAAATGACGCGTACACAATTAAATATCACGAATATCACAGCAACACTATTAAAAAAATCACATTTAGATACTGGTTCCGCAACTTTAAAGCCACTTCTTTAAATATTTTACATCACATTTAATAAACAAAATCATATCCACAGAGAACCAGAATACAAGTAGTGGTACCAATTACTAAAACATAAGCGTCTTTACAAAAGCCGAATCGAGAAGTTGTTCTTAAATTCTTGTTTAAAACCAGTCTAAATTTTGTATTGTTTGTAGTTGACAAAGCCCGTCTTTTGTTTAATGTAAGAATCACTTGATTTTAAAATTAAAACAAAAGAGCGAGTCATACATCATTTACGGATGACAAGTTTTGTATTAACAAAAAACAAATGCTCTAACTATAAATCTGTAGATGCATTTGACAGATAGGTGCAAAACAAAAGAACTCTTGAAAGTAACAAAAGAAATTGTGCATGGCATTCTTTTCACTTTGTAGTGGACTGTATACCTACTTATCGGTGAAAATTGTGTCGAATGCTAGTTAGACAGTAGATATTATCGGTTTGGTAAAAGCTTAAGCAGCTAGCGCATGTACAGTGTAGCGGTAATTAATTTATTTAAAAAAATTAAAAGGTAAAAACATTCAATTATAATTATCCATTTATTAACGAATACAAATTAATATACTTTAGAATCTACATATATTGGGTTACTAAAAGTACTGCAACTCTTAAATATCTTTAAAACCGCCAAAGATATATTTACTAAATTTTCTATCTGAAAAGTAATTGACATGAAGAATTGGTTGGTAATATTGGCACCGATTTCCTAGTTTTGTGCTACACGTTTTTCTATTTTTTAAATGGAATGCCCCATTTATTTTTATTGGATTAAATTGTGCAGGACAAATTTATCAAGTCCACAAATTTGTAAAGTTTCATTTTTAACCTTTAAGATGCAAGATCTGTAACAACGCCACATTTACAGGTGAGAAAACGACTCAATACAAAACCGATAAGCTGCGTGTATTACGATGTTTAAGGTATTTCTGAACTAGGCTAGGGTGAGAACGATATTATCGTCATTGTTGTCGGAGCACTCCAGTTTTTACGTGCATGTGTATTTTGTGTTTTAAATGAAATGTCTTATTTAATTTATTTACGAATAAGAAACGATATATCTTCAAATTTTGAGTACACCGGTTACCGTGATATGTTAACACCGTAATTTCGATGGGGGTATGGTGATATCACTAATCAGTGGACATAACTCAAAGCATCCTAATCAGCGAATTTGCAAACAACTTTGCTTTTGGCTGAGTGTGTCAGCCAGTGTTTAATATTTCGACTGACAAACAGAGACAGAATTTGAGGTACAAGTACATGCCAAACACACAGGCTGGGTGCATTCCCGTGTCAAGGCACCTTAGGTGCCAAAGTTTGATGGGTGGCAACTAATGCGATTTTAAGGTTGCGGCTTTCGGCCTATTGTTTTAAAATATAAACACAAGCTATTACCATTGCTGTTTTAGCTGTCAGTGAGGCACATAGTCAGAGAGCCTTGGTGAATGATATCTAAGAAAGCGCACTATGAACCAAATCAAAATAGTGTTTAAATACAAGCCTAATAAAAGTTGTATTGATAAAAGTCATAATAAATATGGTTCACAAATCGCTTTTATGTGAAGTCTCTTTCAAATTATTAAAAAAACGTTAAAACCATACGAAAATAGCTAAACACCATCTTTTGGAGTTTAATTATCTGACACTTGCTGTATGATTTAAGACATAAATCTTATAAAAGAAAAATATACATCCTGAACTAAACAAAATCTCATGACAATATTTTGAAATTGAATTTTGATTTTTCGAGTGTATGATGGGCTGAAAATCTCCAATTATCGACCTCCTCCTTTGTTATTTTGATATAAACGGTGTTTAATTAAGTATTTGTTGTTTTGTTACATAATGGTCAAAAAAATATATTAAACCTAATTTAAAGAGAAGAAATTCTCCTATGGTTCTTGTATGGTTTAGGATTCTGCAGTTTACTGGATTTTTTTAACTAAACAAGTTACTTAAAAATAGGAAAAAACAAAAGGGTTGTATTTTCGGATGTTTGTTACGGAAAAATATAAAAGTTGCAAAAAAGTCATAAAGGTATATTTTGCATCCCACGCGGCCACTGGTTTTACTAATTAAAATTAGTCTAGGGCTAAATTAACTTCCTATTTTAGCAAATACTACAGCCAAGTTTTATTAAAATCGGATAAAGCATATTTAATATAATATTAAAAACCCGATTTTTTAAAGTTTAACACCTTTTATCTTAACTTGTTTTCATTAAATTAGCTCAGAAATAAGCCTTTAAATTTTGTTACCGCAATTAGGAAACACCCTGTATATTGAATTCAAATCAATGGTCGCCAACTCACCAATCGCAAGATACAGGCAACTTTCATAAGAAAATTCTAGTAGTTTATATCAGCATGTGATAAAATTAAAAATAAATAAAAAAAAAACAACTGCAGCCATTAAAATTCAGAGTAACTGTTATTTTTTAAAAACAGTAACCACAAATCAGGTTATAACCGAAGCATGATGTTGTGTGTTTCAAATAATAGTACAAGTAAAAAATTGTTGAACTATTTTTTTATTTTTAAAATATTATTGGTTTTAAAGATTAATAAATCAAATGGTATATTGTCAATCGCTAACGCTTCAGCAATAGTGAATCATGATAATAGTGCCGGCCTTATGTCGCACAAATCCAGAGCAGAATAGTTTTGGTCCTACCATGTTTTTGTTTGAGCCGTTTATAGGTAATTTATTTGCCTTCAGACTTGCCTTTTAGTCTGTGACCTAGGTCGCTAT
Source organism: Listronotus bonariensis (assembly GCA_014170235.1). Taxonomy (NCBI): domain Eukaryota; kingdom Metazoa; phylum Arthropoda; class Insecta; order Coleoptera; family Curculionidae; genus Listronotus; species Listronotus bonariensis. Next base: position 99,175 of record JACEGR010000536.1, read on the forward strand.
TAGCGTTTGTACATTCCAATTGCCTTCAGAAAAAATATATAATCTCTAACCAATCTAGAGCAAATCGTTTTAACGATCGCTCGACCAGATGACAAAAGCTACTCTTTTATTTCCACTGCTTTTGCCGCCCCTAATTTTTGATACCTTACCCCACAATATCATATAAACATTCAAAAATTTAGGAGTAAGAAAAGTCTTTACTTAAAAAACATTTGTATAAATTATTTAGTTTTTTTCTAAATCAAAATAAATAATTTATAAAGTAAATCTGCCCTACTCAACCTGCTGGTAAATCCAAATATGCTTATAAAAACTTACTCTGCTTATAAAAAAAAATTCTCCTGATTTGTTTCTTTAGATACCTATTTTAGATATTTGGTTATTCGCAGGAATTGCAGACCCTTGGAATTCCCTATTAGATCTATTATCTTTTTTTTATTTTTTAATACTCAGAAAATCTAACATTTAAATTTAATTAACTACTTACAATATAAACTGTAATAACTAATAGCCCAATTAATATAGACCTTTACCTCGAAATCTCACGAAATAAGCTAAATATCTGTACATATCTTTATTTTGGTACAAAAATACTCTCCTAAAAATCCCTCTGATATCGTGTAAGAAACTCGAAATATGACAGGTCAAATGTCAAAAAATAAGTTTTTCGCAAATATCTCAATTCCTTTACTTTTAATCGCATTCATATTAATTTTAAAAGCATTGATTTGATTTAAAGCATTTTTCATCATCTGATCAACGGATTCGATAATAGAGGGCGCAGAGTGTAAAGCACTTTACTGTATGTACATACCTTAGCACGCAATCAATCATAATTTTTAGTCTAATATGTTATCTTTTACTTAAGTATTTGATAAATATTACGATTGATTGCGTGCTAAGGTATGTACATACAGTAAAGTGCTTTACACTCTGCGCCCTCTATTATCGGATCGTTGGTCAGAAAAAAATGCTTTAAATCAAATTTGTAAACAATTTTGTGCTCTACAACTTTAATAATAAACATAAATGCGATTAAAGTTAAAGAAAATAAGATATTCGCAAAAACTGGTTTTTGACATTTGACCTGTCATATTTCGAGTTCCTTACACGAGACCATAGGGGATTTTTAGGAGAGTATTTTATGTACCAAAATAAAGGTATGTACAGACATTCAGCTTATTCCGTGAGATTTTGATATTGACCCTTTAATTTGATTAAGATGACTAGGGTATAATGGCAGTTGACAAAATAGTATTGATACAAAAGTTTTGATTCTAAGAAAACAGAACTTTAAATTTTAAAAAACTATTAAAGTTGATTTTAGGACGCATGTTGGATAAATTCCAATTTATATTATTTAATTATTTACCTAAACTGGACCACTCTAGTAATATTTTATTAAAATCATCATATTTATATTCCAAAAAATAAATAAATAAACCTTTACCGTCAGTCTTACAAAGTCAAATCTAAGATTTACCTGATATTAGTGTTGGTTTAAGTATAACAAATAAATCTTTAACATGCAAAATTAATTAAAAAATCAAAAACCACCAATAAAACATGTCTTTGGTTTGCCTTTCCTTTTACTTTTCTTGTTTTTTTTTTTGTTTTGTAATTCCCAAAATAGTACTATTTTTTTAAATCATTAGCACCTAACAATACCTCTAAATTAATATTCTTGCTTTAATTGATATAACATATAACAAGTGCAATGTGCAATACCCAACTAGTTTGCTTTATTTATTAGTAAGGTAATTAAAAAGTTTTTGTTGGGGCCTACTATTCATTGAAAGAATATTTTAATGACAGTTTTAGTGTTTGTATGATGTACTTAGTTCTGTGGCTGTTTGACATTTTAATTGGTATCATTTTTAAGTTTTTAAACTTTTTTATATTTTTAAATTATATTTCTGTAATAATGTTTTATAGGTATACAATCTTGTAATTAAAATTTTAGTCCTAGTAATATTACAATTTTTGTTTCATATATTATTTTATTTATATGTTTAACATTGTTTTTTTAATTGTATATTGTTTATTTTAAATTTTATTATGTTTTTTATGTAGTTGTTTATTTTTATTATTATTATCATTATTATTTTTACTCAAAATAACATACTTATTTTAAGCCTTTAGATACGTATTAGAAATTTAGATTTTATTGATTAAAGATTTGTTACCAAGCATTTTTTTATCAACAATAAAGCGTATTTTACTTTAACTTTAAAATAGAAAGAATTCAACGCGATTAACTCTTTTACTAAAATTGCTGCAATGAAAATAAAGTAGAACTAACCTACTTGAATATAAAATTAACTATTAGTTGTGTAGGTTTGATTTTGATACCTCTTTGCTGTTAAAAATGTTCCAATTTTATCTTTTTATATAACAATGAAACCTAAAATTAATTTGGTTTTTAATTTCACATTTATTATTTCGTACTCCTTAAGATAAATTTATCTGCAAACTAGTTAGATTTACGTTTATTAAAGTTTAGTTTAAAATTGAATTATTGTTATATTTATTTTTAGTTTAATTTTTGTTTGTTTTTTTTGTGATATTAAAATTCTTATAAAATCTGATATTTATTTAGTTTTAGTTTACGATTTTTATACGGGATGTCTCTAAATGGTGAGAAAAAATGACACTATACATTCCTGAGGCTAAAAATATGATCATTTAACCTAACTTATCTTAGTACAAAAGTGGATGGATTTGAAGGTACAGTTTAAACGCCATCATGGCCACCTCACACTAACTGCTTATACGGCAACAGCATATTATTTGTGATAGTAAATGTTTAAATGAAAATATTTTAAAAAGTAAAAATATTAGGCATAGACAACCTTATATAAAATTGCCTTAATTTTTAATGCTCAATAGGATAAGAATATAAAAATAGGTAGTTTCCATTAAGAAAAAACGTTTTTTCGCAGTTTTTCAAATTTAATTTTTAATCCTATTTTTCGCGCACCCTATATTGATAGTTATCGAAATTGCGTATTAAATCTGTTATTGAGTCTTTTGTCTAAAACAAAGCTTACTGAAGTGAAACAATAAATGCTTTCGAATGAAGAAATTGGCAGATATTTTACGGCTTGGAAACATCATTTTTCGCATAAAAATTAAAGATGTCAAAAAGGTTAGACTTTGATAGGACATTATACACAAGTTTGTGTGTGTCTAGAATTTCGTACAAAATTCAAAAATGAAATAATATACCAGGTGTTCCATTTAAAATAAGAAAGTTGATACTCGCCCCCGAATAATGAAACACCCTGTATATACAACATTTAAATAAATTAAAGGTAGGTAACACACCCATTAACTTTTGTATATAACTTTTGGATCCATCTGCTATAGTTTCTGAGGTAAGGTAATGTTCCAAGATAAACGGCCCACCCTATACATATTATATAAACTGGTTTAAAGACGCTGTTTACCACAAAATATTGTAGTCATTACCAGCAACATAAAGAGATTTGAAACTTTCCGCTCGACGCTTACGCTTTGTTATCGTGGCCGAGACTTAATGATCCAATTAGACGCTTACCGCTAGCGTCAAGCGTCACCAGAAAATTGCACCTTAAAATAAATATATTTTTTTCATTAATATACATTTACCAACCATCATTGAAATAAGCAATTTTTAGATACGTATAATTAGTATGCAGGTACCTACTGTAACTCTTCGTTAACCTCTGATAATGATATTGCCAATGACATATAAAACAATAGTACATAAAGTGTATTTGGGCCAAAACATTTCGATATATGGTGAGCAAATAAACGTCTTTTAATATTTTAAAATTTCTTAAAATTCTTTGTATGGTGTTTATCGAATATTACGCTTCTTATTACTTTAATTACTTAAATATTACTTTGGAACCCAATACAATTTTGACTTTTGCGTAAGTTTGTGCTGGCAAACGTGTTTTTTTCAAAATAATACTGTTGATGCTATGTTTCATTGTTATTATTATTATTATCACTAAACTTAAAACACTTGTTATATCATTTATTTCTAAAAATGTGTCACAATATTTTATTGATGGTGGTTTTTAAAATATGTCACTGCTTAAACATGTCGACAATTTTGGAAATCAACCTATTAAGTTAAACTAATTAAAAATTCTCGACTATATACACACACAATAAGGTCCTACAAGAATATATAAACAATTAACACTTTTGAAATAAAATTAAACCGACTTCAAAAAGAAAAAGAACAAATAAAACCCACTTAAAATTTAAAAATAATAAAAAAACATTCGGGTAATAACTTATTCTATTGAAGTATAAAAAGCTTTTGCTTAGCTAGTTATTAACGTTTAGCAGTTTGGCGCATATGGTATTACCCAACTTCATTTTTTATTTATTTTTTAAAGTTTTTAGTGGGTTTAATTTATTTTTCTTAAGTCAGTTTAATTTTTTTAAAAGTTTTTATTTTCTGCTTTCTTATTTATATTGTATTACTATTAAATTGGTAAACATACGAAAACTCTACCAGTACTTCTTTCAAAGACTACCGTAAAAAGCACAGGTTCATTGGTTTTTAACGTTACAGACGGTCGGGCAAAACTGTAACATTGTGGAGGGGGGTCATGGTTAGTTCTGGATATTTTTTTAAATTTCTTAATAAAACGAATAAAAATGATGTAACTAACCAAAACTAACCATGACACCTCCAATGCCAATAAATCAAATTCCACGTCACTGCATGTGCTTTTCATTGTACCCTCTCTCTTTTAGTTGGGTGAAAAGGGTAAATTTTACCCTAAGGTTGTCTATTCTGAATGTACTCCTGATGTTTAAGCATATACCAGTTTAGAGGCAGCTTTGTCGCATGAACAGCAGAGAGAAAACAATAGGTTTAATACCTTTTTTCTTGCGAACCTGACTTGGTTTTTTATGGAACCACCGCGATAATATACTCTTTCAAATAAAAAGAATTTTTAAAATCGGTCAACAATTGAAGAAGTCGATTAAAAATACAAATTAAATACATATATTCTTTTTAAAACGACACTTTTTATTTATTAGGTTGTTTATAGAGGCGCATTTACATATTTGCCGCCCGTAGGCTATTAAGTTTAGCCGCCCCTACTGTTTTTCTTTTTCATTGAAAAACAATTTTGAAGAGCAAAAAAAGTCTTTATTTTTCTTTCTACGTACTAAATTAAAATCGAAATCACCTAAACAATTTACAAGTACAAAATCGGCCGCGTCCTAAAATAATCTGCCAGCCCCATAAAAAAACGCCGCCCTAGGCTCCAGCCTACACAGCCTTTTGGTAAATGCGCCACTGGTGTCTTTCTTAATCGTCTTTACTAAAAATAATTTTATTTTTGTTTTAAAAACATTGTAAAAACAGCTTTAGAAGTAACTTATATTTTTAAGTTACACAGTAAATTTTAAAAAACGTCCTTCCCTACATTATAAAAATCCTTCTTAACTGCAGATTAAAAGGTTTAAGGTTACAATTAAATATTCGGTTTATTCAAAACTTGATGTCATATATTTTGCAACCCAGCCAAGTAGGGAGTGTATTTAAAGTATGGCTAAGAATACTTTATTGTTTATTATTTATGAGTTTTTTGGTTTTGATTTGGTTTTTGTTATTTGATGTCGGTTGTTCATTGAGTTGATCAGTAAGGTTGTAAACACGAAACAAAATTTATTGGTGTCAGCTTGTTTTTCTCATAAAAATATGGTTGTTTTAGTTCAAGTGATTTTGGTTGGAATAACTTTGTTTTACGTAAGTTTTTACGCTGAGTTTAAAGAAAACAAATTTAGGTGTAAGTTTGTAGGTATCTACTTTTAAAGAAATAATTTGGAAATAAAGAAGTATGTGTGTTTTTTTTGTGTTTTATACCATTAGGTTTACTTTTAAGTACTTAGCATTAATTTATGTTAGAAAAGTAAAGTTCTTATTTGAGTGTTTGAGTTGGAGAAATATACTTACATATTAAAGTTAACAGTCGTCTATTGACTAAGTATAAAAAAATAAAAAGTTTTATTTCTTTTCAAAACGTATAGCAAACTGTCGAATTGAAAAAGAAACTTATAATACCCCATTTATTAACAACATTTTGAGTTATTTTCGCTGAAATGAAAAGTCGGCCAAGCTTGGGTATTAATGACTGTGTTTTAAAATAGTAAGACTAAAAATTTTGTCAACCCTTAACTACGGGGGTGTGTAAAACAAAATACATTAAAAATATTTAAAATATGCTTTATACAAGTTTCTGTGCTGATATGTTGTTGTGTGAATGTATTTTTAGAAACTAAAGAACATTTTTGACCATTTGTAGAGACTTTTACCATTTAAAAAGTTACTATGCAAAATATTTTTGACTTTTCAATGTCATCCTTATTTTCTTTATCTTATTCATTGACCTCGATCTCTGAATCAGTGTCAGGATACGATGGTATATAGTCGACATCTTATTCGATATTGCTACCATCAGAATCCACTTCTTTTGCCCATTGTAACAAAGTATTCGTATGATGGTAATTCCAATATTTTTCTTTAAAAAAAAAATTAAAAAAAAATGTATATTTAAAATTTGGTACGTAAAGACAGACTACCGGTTAACCTGACCGGTGTTGCACTCAATATTTCGCTGGCTTTTAAACATTTAAAACTTTTTACGACTACATAGACGCGTATATATAAGCGCAAATAATGTGGATGCCATGATCTTGACCATTTGGTAAGTCTTACTAGTCAAGATGACCAGATCTATGTGGTTAAGGGTTAATATCGATTAAATAGTTATTTAAAAAATGACCTAAATCTCTGCTCTACATTTTTTATGAGATCTAAGGCTATAACAATGCGAAACATAAAAAGAAACCTAAAAACGTTTTCAAAATAAAAAAATGTAAATTTACGATTCGATAATAATTTAATCACGATTTTCAAGATATAAAGCCGCGTATACACTTGAGCACGAATCCGAATGGTTATAACCCGAACAAGCTGATCTTCTGTTCGGGATGAAAACTTAAATTCTTACGGAGACGAATGAGCCTCTTGTTCGCGACCGCTCCAGTGATTCGAATTTCCCCTTTTAAAAATGGCAAATATGCAACTACCAGAGTTTCATAGTTCTATGTAATTTATTTAAAAAAACAAGAAGAAAAAGAGGCGCAGTTGGACATCACCGTTGTTTGTAGTGAGGAGCAGAAAACCAGACATTAAATTTCTTTTTTAATTCATCTCTGTTTACATGGCTCTTAATATCTATTTTCTGCCATGCATTTTCTTCTTTATTATTGTTATAATAAAAGGGGTGGCGGGAATTCCACAATATTTCCCTTTCCTGGTAATAACCGATAATTTCCAAACACTTTTTCTGTGTCCGTTTCAGTTTTAACAGTCTTGTATTTGCAGCAGCAATTTTTCCATTATGTATTTACATATAAATGCAATAAGGGCCGTATTATCCATTAGGCTGACTAGGGTACGGCCTAGGGCGCCATGAAAAAGTAGGCGCCAGACAGGTAAGTAATAGGCGCTAGACAGGGGAGGTTTTAAAAAAGTTTAGGTTAAGTGGGGATTTTTGGTGAGTAATTTCTTGTTGAATAAGGTGATTTGGAATGAAATAGGGAAATAGGCAAATAGGCGTGAAAGGGAGGGAATTATTTCGGGTGGTGAAGGAAGGCATGTGGCACTTAAAATAGGCGCTACGGAGGAAAGGACCTTTTTTTTTTGTTTCGCTCTTCAAAAATTTTTTGGTAGAAAATAGGCGCCCGGGAATTGTAGCCTAGGGCGCCTCAAACAGTTAATACGGCCCTGAATGCAATGGCTATAAACGCGTATTTTTGTTCGGGTCCAAACACGTCCACCGCTAAAACACCGTCCACATTGGGCACGATTCACGATTTCTCTTTGATGACCGGACACCGCGCGGATTGGTCTGGGCGTATTCGCCAAACAAAGTATGCACGTTCGGTTCGCTTCAAATTCCAGTCCACATCAAAATGCTCGTTCCATTCGCATTGTACTCATTCGGATTCGTATACGCGGCTTAAAATAATGTTATTATGTAATTTTTTGGGATTCTAGCTACTTGTGTTCAAGCAGGGTCCCGTTAGGGTTTTACCTTGGAATAGATTTACTTTAAAATTATTATGAAACCTGGTGGATTGTGTGTTGATGATAATATTTAAAATTTTATCCATTCAAATTTCTTGCTTTAATCGTAAATATATCATATGGCTTATTAAGTGTCAATTTGTAATTTTCTAGGTAATTTTAAGTTAAATAAAGTTAAAGCATGTCACACACTATATTAGCAATTTTTAGTTTTGTTAAAAGTCGAACGATGGCTATGTTAAAAAAATTAAAACTACATAAAAGTATAGTACTCCTATTAAAAAAAAACAACAATAAGTTAAATAGATATGTTGGTTAGAATCAAAAGTTATGCCCTAATATCAATACTTCTTTCCTATTTCTTTAGGTCCTGATCCCATATTACTTTTTACAAAAACGTGTTTTTATAATTATCGTTAATTTTTAACACACTTTTGGTATTACCCCGGTTATACGCGTGATTATTTAATTAATTAATGGGATTCTGTTATTTACTTAACAGTATACAAAGGCACTCAAGAAACTATTTTTATTTATATAAATGTTCACAATGACCAAAACTTGTTTACAGCAAATGGTAAATAACATTAATTTTAATTATTGTTAGTTTACATTTATTTTAAAACATTTTACATTTTAATAATAATAACAAATTGCAGTAGGTACATTAATACGTTTTTTATGTTTTAAAATGTTTTTTAGACTATCTGTTTTTACTTATTACAAAAACCTTTAAACATAATAATTATTTATTTTTTATTTCGTAATTTGGCATAAAAATTGAATTAAATTATTTTCCCTTTAGGTATATGTTTAAAATGTCATATTGCCTTGCTAATAAAAAGTAAAATTATTTATTTTTTAAATTAAAAATTTTAAATTTTTCAGTTACCAACTCATGCTTTACCAACCATGTGGTTATACAACGCCCCTCGTGCCTTGGTTGATTTAGCTGGATCGGCATCAGCATCAGCTTCAGCACCGGCGACCCCTACATCCTATATTGCAGATCTCAGAAAAAGGCCAGAAAAACTAGAAATTTTACAAAATGAAAAAAATTTGGAAGAACAGGCAGGGTTGCTGGATGAAAGTAATGACGAAGAAAATGGAAGTGGTGATGGTAAGGAGGAAAATGAGGGAAATAACGAAGCATCCCCGAGTTTGTTGCAGAAAAAGGTTTGCAGTAGAAAGGGAATTTTATTTAAGAAAATAGGCAGTATATACAAAATCAACATTTTCTTTTTATAAATTCTATTTTTTTACAAGAAAAAATATTAATGATTTTTTCCGTCGCTAGAAAATAGACCAATCAGAAATAACCATTTTTCGGATAAATTTTGTTTGGATAAGTGATTAAACCACATGTGCTATTTAACCGCGAATATATTTCAATCAATCTAGTTGTCAAAATTGAAAAAAATGTCAAACATTATTATCATTAAAATTCGTTGTTTTTTCTTAAATGTAAGTTTTTCAGGAAATAATTTAACCGTATACCACTGACCTACAAATTCAAATTGATTAAACTACCCAAATATTTTTTGCAAGAATTTTTTGGCAAATTGTTTAATAAACAATAATTTAAAAAACTCTTGACCGCTGCGCGGTCTCGTGTTTTTATTAAATTATTATCCACTCCACTATTTTCCAAGAAAAATTATTGCTCAAATTTTTTTGGGTAGTTTAGTCGATTAAATTTATAGGTCTTGTGATATTATATATGAAGAATTACTTTCTTTCGAAAAATTTAATTTTTGGTCCATTTGTCCTCTTGTGAACCCCATCCGTGGACAGTCTGTATATCAATATAAAATAAAGGTAATGCAGGTGATCACCTGATACTTCAAAATCATTAAAATTTTTACCTTTTAGTAGATTTGATATAATTTTTCATAATAAGTTAATATTTACATAAAAACTACAGATAGTAACGCTATATTTCAAGTCTTAAAAAATGCCAGTAAAGCAAAAAGAAGGGAATAAAAAGATAAAATAAAATACACTAATGGGTAATAAAACTTTTCTTGACTTTGAAGTATTAGGTTAGACCACGCGTAACCTGTATTTTATTTTGATATATCAATTAAAATAAATAATAAGAGCTGAAAATGTGATAAGCGTCAATAACTCAAATACAGATAAAGACAAACTTATAGTACCCTTACTAAAAAAATTGACCATAGAATCCAAATATGTTATAATAAATAGAATGTTCCATTTAAAAACGCAGCAATAATGGGGTTGGTCTTTTGTTTTTCATGCAATTGTTTTTTTATTACGATTTACAAATTCTCCGAACTAAAATACATTGGGTACATTCAAGAGGTCCCATCGGCTAAGTTAGCCAACTTAGCATGCTGAGACCGCTGTTAGTCAGCGTTTTTATTTTTTCTAAATGCACTTCTAACTTAAAGGTTGACAGCTGGTCAAATATGAACATTCAAATATAACATAAATTTGGTTTATAGGTATATTAAGTATTTACATACACATATTCACAGTAAGTAATGATAACTGTTTGACAATAGTATATTACATTACAAGTGTGGAAAATGACTAATTTCACACGAGTGGGAATATTGTAGCATTATATAACTTTTATCATTTGGAATTTAAAAAGGCCCTCACTTAATAAAAATTGTATGGTTTTGTTAGGTAATAACGCTAATAGTTTAATACGGTTTTCTGCTATTATAAGGGTTTTTTAAAAATTATCGATTCTTACATATTTTAGACACTCTTCTAAATAAAACGTAAGTGGTGCATATCCAAAATATTCCGTTTTTTAAAAAATATCAGTAAATAAACTTACGGGACCGGGGAGTGAAAAGGGGTGCTGGGTGGGGTAAAATTGGTAAAACGAGTTAATGAAACTGAACATCACATGTAAAATTAAGTAAAAATTACAGTTTTTCCTCATATTTTTAAGAAAAAATATAAAAAATATGAAAATTGTAAATGCATAACCTAAAGTCCTTAAAGTAAGGAAAAACGACTACCAAACGTCAGTTACCATGCAAAATATGGAAAGCATTTGGCAACGTCGGAAGGGTCTGTTTCTATTTATGAATGGATAAAAGAAAGTGGATTCATAAAGTGTGTTTTAGCCTTAGGTTTAATTAGGGATAAAAAAAATATTTAACTAGTTGTTTGAGTACACGAAGAAAGAGAGGAAGGAATTTGATCTATAGGCTTTTTTCTCTGGCGCTTTAGGTCGAACGGTCAAGCGGCAAGGCTGCCTCTATAAAGTACGTGCTCAAAGGTAGAAGGGAGATTTTAAATTTGATCTACTTACCTGACAACATTGTGCCAGTCAGTGAAAGTTGTTTTTTGTGGTTATGTCTATTTTTGTTTATGTTTTTATTTTTTCGTAAATTTTAATAAATATAAAATAAGATGATTTTTGCTAATTTGGGTTCTACCGTTTAAGGTAAATAAAAAGTTTTTTTACTGTCACTACAATAAATATGTCACTTGCAAAACCAATAGCAGTTTTTAGAATGACATCATATGTATCACACCAGTGTTGTAAAGTACTTTGCAACATTAGTGCTGTAAAGTACTTTGCAACACTAGTGTGATATAACGCATTTTCTATGCATGAAATCAGTGTGCTATTTGCTATTTTCACAAGAGGTCGTAGGAAAAATTTGTAAGCATCCACCAAGTAATTGGTGCAAAATATCACTATAGACAATAAAACTGCTATATTTACCTACCTAGTAAATTATTATTATCAATAGCACTTAAAACATCTTCATTGTTTTTGTCGCAGTTTTAAGACCAAAATTTGCTTCACTTGGAATTATCCAAAAATTTTATGAGCATTGTTAATAAACTGTGGTAATTTTAATAAAAATTTACGAAATATCTAGTACATTTAAATAATAAATTATCCTTACCTTTTATACTTTGTACCAACTCTTTATTATTTTCTATATTAGGATTTCTTCCATTATTTACGATCAAAAAATGGGTATCCGGACCAAATTTGTTTTAATACATAATAATTGTTTGGATTTAAACGTTAATACGAAGAAAATATTAAAAAGAATTAAGAAAATAAATATTTATCGCGATTATAAATAAGCTTTCATTTCAAATATCAAATGTCAAACTATCAAAATCCGCTATTTGAAAAGCGACAGCGTTAATTTTTTACGCTGAGCAAAATACTCAGCCGCTATCGAAAAAGCAGTAATCAGCTTTGCATTCAGAGTGACTTCTAACTAAGCAATCTCAGCCGCTGGGACAACCTGAATGCGCCCATTGACTTGCTATCCTAAATTTATTTAAAAATATGTGAAACGTCAAAAATATGCCTTTTATTTTTAAATAGAATACCCTGAACTTACACTGTGAAGTTTATTGACTCTAAAAATGTCCTCAAAAAAAAAAAAAAAAATAAGAAATGTAGTTATTTTGACATGTTTTATTAGCAATTTTAATTTAGAGTCACCTACTCTTTAGTATTTCATTTGTTTTTAAATAAAAAAATATTAATTTTTATTACTGTTTTACAAATACGTTATTATATTTTTTTATAGATTGGCAAAATTCTTACGAAACTTCGGCTGATCGCCCAAATTAAAAATGCATATCACTATAAACCAGAAACTCACGAACATGAAAGCAATATTACATTTGCCTCGCAAGAAAATCAAACTGTTATTGACCAAAATAAAAATCAAACTAGTTTCGTAATAATCACCAAAGACGATATTAAAGAAGATCCAAGTATAGAACCAAGAATAGTAAATGGCAAGGAGCCATCAGAGAATATTCATCCAGCACAATCCGGTGTTGCATACGGAGTACCTAACGAACCAATTCGATTTCCTGAAGAAGTGGAAACAGGACCCACCAAAATTATACTAGATGCAAATAAAATCAACAATAAGCTTCAAGATTTAAGTCCAACTAAAAATGAAAAATTTACTGAAGGTCAACCCAGTAGATTTGGAAATGTTGGAATTTTCTTTGCTGAACTTTTAGGTTCCATTATTGGGTTAACCTATGCGGCTTTTGCGCAAATAACCAGTGGAAATCAGAGTCCTGTAAGTATAAGCATGTCAGAAGGTCTCTAAACGTTACGTTAATAGGAATGTATAAAGCAAGTGAAAAGATAATTTAAAAAGGTGTATATATTATTATCAGGTTATATTTATTGTTTTTTAAATAAATTTGTTACAAAAAAAATATGCCCTCTTTTTTTTAACTTTATAATTTTTTATAGTTTCTACTCCAGTGCATAAAAATCAGTGAAATAAGCAAATCAGAATAATTTGAAACGTAAGAAATTAAAATTAAATATTTAAAAATAAAAATCTAAAAGATATTCGAATGTTATCAAAATAGATTAAGGGGAGGTTTTTTATAGTTGTTTTTGACATACATAAGCTTGTTTTTACGATCTTTCACCCATATAAGATAATCAATAGAAGAAAAGTGGCTATAGTGGGTGCCTGCTAATTAATGGTATACAGAAAAACCACAGATTCCAGATGCCAAAATATTAAGATTAAACCACACATACCTATGTATACAGGGTGTTATTTAATAAGTGTTCGATATTTCAGAGAGTGATTTTTCAAGTATTTTTAAGGTAAAAAGTTCCTATGAACGTGTGGTCTAAGATGCTTCGCTTTCAAGATACAGGTTGTCAAAGTTTAATTTTTATTTATGTTTTTTCTGCATAATTTCCTAAATAATGCCGATTTCCGAACGAAAATTGGTACCTGGGGGTTTTTGACATGAGAAATTTGAATTTGTTCTTAATTTAGCTCTTACTTGTAGAGGGCGCTAGCCACATGTATATTCTCACTTTCAAAGGCTCATGACTTTTTGTACAACCCTGTATTTACATTTTTGTTAAAAGAAATGGATTCCTTAGTCATTTTTACGTAAAAAAGGTATAGAGCATATTAGATGACGCTAGGAGCAACCGTTTTCGAAATACTTTAGTTTAAAATAATCGATGCATACGCTTAGTAATAAATATGCTAAGTAAAGACCGCCGAAAATGACGGTTTTATCAAGTAGCCTAGTCAATGCATTTTGTTTGTGTTGTCATGTAAAAATTCAGACATAATACAATTTTGACGTACTTTGACGTACAGTTGAGTAGTAGGTAATAAATATTAGTGAGTTTTTTTAAAATGGTAAATTTTACCAATGCTGAGTATGCTGACATGCATTTTACATACGGACTTGCTAATGGAAATGCTTATGAAGCTAAACGTTTGTATCAGGAGCGTTATCCGAATCGCATAGTTCCAACTCCAAAACTTTTTCAAGAATCCACGGTCGGTTAAGAGAAACAGGAACATTTGAGAAAGCTAGTCACCTGTCAGGTGCAGTTCGAACGGTAAGAACCCCAGATATCGAAGATGCAGTCCTTAATATGGTAGAAGAACAGCCGGGTACAAGCACCAGGAAAGTAGCGTTTACGTTAAATATTTCTCATTTTCTGGTATGGAAAATTTTAGTGGATAATTTATTATATCCCTATCATGTTCAAAGAGTTCAGGCACTGCTACCTCGTGACTTTCCCTTACGTATAAATTTCTATCGTTGGTTTCTCCAATGCCTTATTCAAAACCCTTTGTTTCAAAACCTTATCCTGTTTACCGACGAAGCAAATTGCTCACGTAACGCTATACGTAATTTTTATAATAATCATATGTGGTCAAATGCAAACCCACATGCAATACAGGAATCACATTTTCAAGAACAGTTCTTTGTTAACGTGTGGGCAGGAATCCTGGGAGATAATTTGATAGGTCCATTTTTCCTTCCGGGAAGATTAAATGGCGAGATATATCGTCGTTTCCTTGAAGAGAATTTGCCTATTTTACTGGAAAATGTGCCACTTAGACTAAGGAATGAGATGTGGTTTATGCATGACGGTGCCCCTGCACATTTTAGCATCCAAGCGCGAGAGTTTTTAAATCAAAATTTCAATAATCGTTGGATAGGTAGGGAGGGACTCAACCATGGCCTCCTAGGTCGCCAGACCTTAATAGTTTGGATTATTTCCTTTGGGGACATCTAAAAACATTAGTTTACCAAACACCTATTCAAAATGAAGAAGAACTGAGAAATCGAATAATGGACTCTTGTAAAACGATTGAAAATACTCCAGGAATTTTCCAGAGGGTACGCAAATCAATGAGGAGAAGATTGGATGCGTGCCTACAGGCAGGGGGTAGGCATTTCCAACATTTATTGTGATTTTGATCTGGTTTTTCATCCTGTTTTTATTTAGTGTTCGTCTGTTATTTTTTTTTAAATATTTCATGTTGATTAAAAAAGTTAATTTACAAAATTGTTTCATTTTTTTCAAAACACATGCATCGATTTCAAACCAAACCAAAATATTTCGAAAACGATTGCTCCTAGCGTCATCTAATAAGAGTACCTTTTTTACGTAAAAATGACTAAGGAATCCATTTCTTTTAACAAAAATGTAAATACAGGGTTGTACAAAAAGTCATGGGCCTTTGAAAGTGAGAATATACATGTGGCTAGCGCCCTCTACAAGTAAGAGCTAAATTAAGAACAAATTCAAATTTCTCATGTCAAAAAACCCCAGGTACCAATTTTCGTTCGGAAATCGGCATTATTTAGGAAATTATGCAGAAAAAACATAAATAAAAATAAAACTTTGACACCCTGTATCTTGAAAGCGAAGCATCTTAGACCACACGTTCATAGGAACTTTTTACCTTAAAAATACTTGAAAAATCACTCTCTGAAATATCGGACACTTATTAAATAACACCCTGTATATCCAAAAGTTAATAATAGGGAAGGTACCAAGTAAAAAAATTTTTCTAATTGATAATTTTTAATACGTTTCAAATATTTTAATAAAACTCGGTATCTAGGGAGCTAAATACACTATTTAATTTTTTCTAAAACACCCTTACTTTTTTGTGCTACACTGCATGTAACATCTTAGTAAACCAGTAAACTCCCCTATGGTTTCTACACAAAAAAGGTATACTTTATAACAATGACTCTGAGCAACCGTTTTCAACATATTTGAATTCAAGTGGTTTAGTGCCACCAAAATATGCCTTTTAAAACAGCGTATTTGTCATAACTACAACTGCCTCATGATAAACGAATGATTTTAATGTATTCATCCATATACTTTTGGTTGCACCAAACCAAAGTCGGTCTATATAAGGTCACGACATTCGGCCATATTGCTTTGACGTGTTATGACATCACATCTCCCATTTTTCGGCCATGTCATGCCGGGAGATATACAGTTTATTGTATTAGTAGAACAAGCGTTTATACAACAGTTTTTAATTATTATTAAGTTGTAAATTCTTTTACTTTGAATAAATAACATTTGGAATTACATCTTTCAAAAATATCACTACCAAAACAATGCAAAATGAAATGCGCAAATTCTAGACGCCACTGGATTGATCATCAGCTTTGATTTTACCCAGTCTTGCCAACTTTTCTCCGTGAAGTGCCCTTCCTTGCGTCCCAGATCTCGAACCGCCTAAAAGTTGAGGATATGTTGCAACTTTATAAATATAAACTAACCTTGGCACCAAACCACTTAAATGCAAATATCTTAAAAGTGGTTGCTCGGAACCATTCTTACAAAGTTTTCTTTTTATGTAGAAAGCATACTAAAGTTTACTGGTTTATTTGGATGGTACATACAAAGTAGCACAAAAAGTTGGGACGTTTTAGATAAACTTAAATAGTGTAGCTAGCCCCCTTTAGCTACACATAAAAATTAATATCAGATTTAATATCTCCATAACATCAAAAAATCTCTAGATACTGATTTTTACTAAAATATTCAAAAATTATCTAAAAAAATTTGTTTATTTTTTTTTACTTTAACACCCTGTATTTTCCTTATTATCAATGTTTGGTTAAATCTTAAATTTATGACATAAGAAGTCTGTGTTTTTTCTGTGTACCATTAGTTACCACACCTTGTATACAATAACTAATACACGTTTAATCAAAAGGAATTATGAGAGTAAGGAAAAAGCATCAGGTGAAAATGGAAAAGAAGTTGGTTAATTACATGAAATATTTTTCTTAACCTCATTTTTGGTCTCCATTTTACAACCCCGTTAGGTAGGAAACCAAATGATTTATACATGTAGCCTATTTTAACCCATTAAGGTCTTGCGTATAAGGTAATGTAAACACTTGTTATTTGAGAGATTTTTTTTAAATGATTCCTCTAAGGAAGCTTGTAGATAAATGTTTCCACTTTTGTCGTGTAAATAATTTGCCTTGCGTTGATTAGTTACAAAAATGGAAATACCACACATGTTTAAGTATTTAAAAGATAAATAAATCTACTGTATTTGGTCCAAATGGTAGGGGAGCCACTGGAGTAGATAAGTTTATTATCGGGTGGGGGGAAGGGTAATAGACCATCAGGAGTATATGACAACCAAAAAAGGCTTCAGGTAACAAACGAAGCAAATAAGCTCTTAATATATTACCTACCCTAAAAAACATGTTGTTTTTGTATATGTTACTAACAAAAAAAGGACAAAAAGGACTTTAGCACAGCATCCTGGGGGCGGTAATTACACCCTTTACCCTCCCTTTCTTATCTACGCCAGTGAGGGGAACCCAAGAGAGGATTTACTACAGCGCGGCAGTAAGTTAGGTACCTACACCAAATATAAGCCCCGTATACAGGGCCTAATTACATGCTAAATAGTGTACACTAATCTCACAATTTGAGAGTGATGTAAAGAAAGCAGAGGGCTTCTTTTCGATTAAAAGTTACCTACAGACTTAAGAGTATGGCATAGCACGTTAAATTGAGCTAAAATGCGATTCGCGACCGTTTTTAAATATTTGTTTTGGAATAAAGTTGTATATAGAAAAGTTTCTTAAAATGATCCAAATATTATCGGAAAGTTAATTGATTTTTGGTAATGTTAATAATTTACACATGAAATTTTCCAAAATTACAAAACGTCAAAAAACAACTTTTCGATAATCTTTGGATCATTTTAAGAAACTTTTCTATATACAACTTTTTCTCAAACAAATATTTAAAAACGGCAGCAAATCGCGTTTTAGCTTAATTTGACGTGCATTCGCATCCACTTAAGTCCATTTTACAGTCGGCAAGTTCTTTCTGCAATTTTGATGCAACAACTTTCTTTTAACAATAAACTTGCTGCAAGTTTATTGCAGATTCGTCTTACAGTCGGCGCTTTTTAATATTGCAAAAATAGGGCAAGGTACCAACGTGCAAAAATGTGAAAATAAAGTTAGAACCTAACCTAGCTATTGACCGGTATTTAGAATAGCTGTTAAAAATAAAAAGTCGAACAAAAAGAGCCACCGCGGCTACAATTTGCCTCATTATTGCTGCCGCTACCCTCCTGGGGGATGAAAATTCAAGAAAAAAAGCAAGAAGGTGGTGGTCACTCAACTAGTAACTTTGGGTGGGGTTGGTTCCACTAAAATAACCAAATTTTTCCCAAACTTGCAGTTGCAACTGCAAGAAAAATCGGTCCAACTGGTAAAGTTACAAGTCGCAAAAAAGTTGCTGAATACGCTGCCAAAAAGCAGCTGTTTGCGTACTGCGCATGCCTACCACAAGTTTCTTGCAAGTTGCAGAAAGAGCTTGCCGACTGTAAAACGAACTTTAAAGACAAAAATATAGACGGGGAAACTGACAGAAGAAAGTAGTATGGGAAAAGGAATAAGACACAACATATTCGACGGAGGGGCCTAACGTAAAAACAACAGACCTCTTATGTTTAAAAAATAAATTTTATTTTATTTAAAGTTGGCAGTGACTTTTGTATATTACAATACATTTACAAAACTAATTTTTAAAATTACATAGTAATTTACAAATTTTAGATATAAAAATATGTGTATATTTTCCATGGCATATCTATTTTTACTTCTATATAGCAATTTTTGCAAAGATCAATAAATATGTTTCTTTATTTGTTTTTACTGCTCTATTTAAATATTTATTTTTTGATTTCTACCAAGTTTTTCTAAATTTAGGTTTCTGACATTTACACATAATCACAATAATAATATATTTTTTGATATTGCTGTTTTGAAACATACACTTTCAAAATAATATATGTTCCTAGATTCTAAACTAATCTTCTTCTTCTTCAAAAACTGCGTGCTTCTTTGTAGACTTTTTTCTGAGATTAAAAAGTCCAGCATTTCTGAGCATGGCTGCTGCGTAGGGGTCACCAAAAGATGTAGCGTGAGAAGTGGCAACGCCGCCTTTTCCGGTTGAGAAAGCGTTGGCAATAGCGGTTGCGGATCCAGGGTAACCACCTTCTTGCTCATCAGCTGATCGAGTACGGGAGCGGGTTGCACCTCCTATGAAGACTGGGAAGAAAGCGTTGTAGTTGGGAACTCCAGCTGTAAATAAAATAATTAATTTAATTTTTGATTTCAAATAAATCATACTAATTACGTCGGGCAGCTCGATTCATTCAGTTAAGTTAAGAGTTGTGTTGAACACTAGCAGGTAAAGATTAGACGCATAATGCCTGTATGTAAACATTTTAAATAGGTCTCGTTTCGTTACAGCTTTAAGACCCGCCAACTACCCATGAATGTGCAAATATTCGGCATGAACGTTTTAAAGTGTGCTCAACGTGTTTATCTATGCTATCTTTTTTATCTTTGAGACAGCCCCTAATGGTTTATGTATCAGTACCAAAGTACAGTGGGTGTCGGTTTATTATATGTTTAAACTTAAACCTAAAAGGTCATCTTTACGTATCATTTTGATCAACGTCTTGCATCTGCAGCTATTTAGCAATTTTATCCTTAATACTGATTTTAAAATAGACCCCTAGAAGACCAGACCTATGGCCTTTGGATTATTTCTTATAGGGTTACGTTAACATCCAAAATCACACAATGTTCACTGCTGAAACTCATGCAGTGTCTAACCGTAGACCTGAAGTCGCACAACCTCACTGATCTTTCGGGAAGAAATGTTTTAATGATGCAGATATTAAACCAATTTGATCAGTTTGATCAAACTGTTCTACGACTCCGCAGAATTAAAAAAGTGTCCAATTATTTACCTCTTCCAGCTCCAGCGAATGGCCAAGTAGCAGGTAATCCAGAATCTTCTTCTTCTTCATCTTCTTCAGCAGCTGGGGCAGGAGTTGCAGCTGGTTTTTTTGCTTTTACAGTTTTTATTTTTCTACCGGAAGACGAAGCTAAAATATAATTTTTATTAGTATTAGAATATGTATCTAATGTACTTTTTGCAACTTTTGTCTTTATACAACAAGTCGCTAAATTAAGGTGAGGTAAAAGATTAAAAGAACCTACTGGATTCTTTAAAATACTTATAACATGTTTATATGATTTCTTAAACACAAAAAGAATATTATTTATTATCACGTTCTAGCTAAAGAGTGGTTCAACTGTAACACACGATGTTACTTGTAAATAAAATAAACAGTTTTTACAAAATACTCTTAATATTATTTATTATGATAGTAAAAAAACATCTGCCAAATGCTCGCCACGGCTTCGGTGGCATACCTTTATCTGAAGGTCCATATTTTCAATGACTCTAAGACATAATTGAGTTTTAATATCGTTTATGTGCCGAATTATCTAATTATTTGTGGATTCGTTAAAAAGCGGAATTGAGTCTTTTGGACAAATTCGAGTTCAAGGGTAATTGGTCAAAGACTGATGCATTCACAAAAGGATGATACCTCTTGCCACACAGCCAACGAAACAATGGCTCTTTTACTCGAGAAATTCAATAGCCGTGTAATCTCCTGTCATGGCGATTTAAATTTGCAACCATGATCATGTGTTTTGACATGTTTGATTCTTCTTCTTTGAGAATATTAAGAAAAGTGTACTTCAATAAGCCCAATTCAAGACCAAAAGATAAAATAATTTGGCACATTAGGGACATTGAACCTCAATTATGTCTGAGTCATTGAAAATATGGACCATTGGATAGAAGTACACCACTAGAGCCGTGGCAAGCATTTGGCCGATATTGACCCTTTGTATGACCGGGCAGAGAAAGGCTTCTTAATCTTTTTAGCAAAAACCATATACGTTAGACGAAAGGAAACCAAATATACCCATATGTAAATGAAAATTATAAAATTATTTATTTAAGAAAAAGCAGTGGCGTACAATGTTTTTTTAATACTTAGTTTAAATACTGCTAAGAAGCCATTGAAGAGCATAAAAAATGCAATTTATTGCAACCAGGCACGTTACTGGGCTCCCTAAGGCCCCAGATAGAAGTTGCTAAGAATTTTACAAGTACTAAATGTATATCTATAAATCTAGTAACAATAAGTTTTTTTTTAAGTTGTATTTAAAAATCATTTATTTTTAAGTTACAGGGTGCTGAAAACTCGTTCACGGGGTGTTTGTTTATAGGAGCGTAGGTTTCTTAAAAAAATTGCGGTAAAAGTTTATAAATTAAACATAAACATGTGCAGCTGTAAGATCGAGAAGCGTTGAACAATCAATCGTACGTGTCCAGTAGCCAATGTTTTCAATAATATTGCCACTTAAGTATAAGAAATATGTAAGTAAAAAAAATAAAGCATAACATTGCTTCATTTCCATGTATTTCTAACTTTTAATTCAATTGATTTGAAGAGGTTAGTTGGAGCGCTATTAGTTTGTAGGGGTAAGATGGCGGCATACGCGTCTCTTGCTTACTTTGCAATTAAAAAATAAAAAGTTTAGACTACGTATGGCAAGTAGCACAAAGAACATTCCCCGTACTTAATGCCGTGGCATTCGAGGAATAGGGATCATTCCCTACTAGCAGACAAGTCTCTGTCCTGAAGCCCGATTTTCGTCCGGGGAGAATAGAAAACTTCCTAAGAAAAATTATACCCTCTCCTATTAAAATTGTTTACTTTTAAATGTTATAGAAAGGCAAACAAGAGTCAAGTTTTACACCTTTTCCATTAGAAATTTTTACTTCCCAAGTCAAAAATAAGGGCCCTGCTTCGATATACAATAAAATGTTTCTATTTTTACGCTCTTTGTAAAACCTTTACTCAAGGTTCCCATTAGCAGATCTGTATGTTATATTATTTCGTAAATATTTTCCAAACGTATAGGTTTGGTTAATTTTATTGTTTGCAAAGATAATATAAATAAATTAGATATACAGGGTGTTTCTAAACAAATGCGAAAAATTTTAGTGATTTACCACCAAAAAATTTAAAAAACTTAATTATGAACATATGCCCTAAACGTCTTAGTTTTCGAACTGCGGGATGTTAATTTTTTTAAAATATTGTTTTTTTTATAATAACTTTTATACCCATTCCAATATTTTTAAAAATTTGGGAGACGCACCCCTTGTACTAGAAGACCTTTTTTGGCAAACAAGAAGAAAAATTACCAGTGTAAAGGGGGTTAAGTGTAAATATTTTTGGGAAAAAATGGTAAGCCACTGCATTTTTCCTAAAAAAGTATTTTTTAAATCCTCAATTAGTTTAGAACAAATTTGATCTTTTGACTTGTTTTTATTTGACGTACGGCTTTCGCGAAACCATTTTTGGCATGGTCATTTTGTATTGCTAAAATCAAATTCTAGAGTAGAAAACAACCTTTGTTAATTATTCTTTAATTAGATAGAAATTTGATCATACCGAGAAATGGTTTCTATTGATTTACGCGAAAACCCTACATCAAACAAAAAGAAGTCAAGAGATAAAATTTGTTCTAAACTAAACGAGGATTTAAAAAACAATTTTTGTTGGTTACAAAAGTTATTATAATATGTGTATGGCTATAAAAGTTATTATAAAAAAAACAATATTTGAAAAAATTTAACACCCCGTAGTTTAAAAACTAAGACGTTTAGGACATACTGCTTGAGCAAGCAGCTTTGGAACATCGGCGAGTAATAGAATAACAAAACAAGCAGTATTAGTCACGCATGTTTACAGGCCGGGATTTAGTTAAATTGTTTTCTTTTTCTCACATTGCTTATTTCTTATTTTTTTGGTAGAAAATCACTTCCTAAAATTGTTTGCATTTGTTTAGAAACACCCTGTATATATTGTATTTATTTGTAAACAGTCAATATAATTTTAAATAATATCAAAACATACCTCTTGATGGAACTACAGGTGCAACCTGGGTAGTAGACACAACTGCAGACTCAGTGGTAGCTTCCTCTAGGGAAAATAAAGTTTCCTGTTCGTTTGCGGGATTAATGGCAGCTTCGGGCTCTTGTGGTTCAGTTTCGTTAATCGAATCAGGTTCTGGAACTGGAACCAATATGGATTGCTGTTTTTCTGTTACATGTTCTGATACTTGTTCCTCGTCAAGCTATTAAAAAATAAAAACATTGTATAGTTGTTAAAAAGCATCATATTAGCGTTTAGTAGCAAATTCAACTATCTACATTTTCTAGAAATCTAAAATAAAGAATATATTTAATTAGCTTATTCTTTAAGACTGGAAAACTTTTAATGGCTTTATATTCTAAACCGAATCAAAAAAAAAAAATATATAGTTTCCATAAACCGCGGGGCAATATAAATGACATTTTTTAAAACACCTTTATTAACCCCTTTTATTAACCCCTCAAGCTGTACCACCAGTCACTTAAAAATATTAAATGGCAACATCCCCTTTTGGCATCTCTCTAGAAAGCTTATGGAATCGCTATTTATGTATCAAGGAGCGTTACTAGGACTATAATGCCCTGATGGGCATTATAGTCCAGTAAAGCCCGTGGTGCATACAATGCTTCATGTTTTACCCAAGAAAAGAGTTTTTCAATGACTAATTACATTATTTGTTAGCAATATAAAAAAATAAGTTGCACCTGTACCTGTATACGTAAGTGGATAATGACTGGTGTTAAGTTTGACTTTGATGTTTCTATCAGTTAGTCAGTTGGCATTTTTTATTTAACGATTTGCTCAAAATATAAGAAATTCCACAAAATATAAGAGAAAAGGCCATAAAAGCGACCGAAAATCTTTTGCCAGTTAAATCAAGGCAACAGTATGATCGGTAGTATGGCATATTTGGTATTTGGAAAGATGCGAACGCAATTCTTCAAATAACCGAAACCGTTTTAATGGCATATTTTCAGGAACTGGTAAGTTATTGATTTTATTTTAATACATATGTTTGTATAAACTTGATCTTTATTGTGAGAGAAATAAAATTGGATAAGCAATAAAATTTCCATATTAGCGCATTAGGACATTATAAGCGGGCATTATCATAATGCCCGCGGTGTGACTAGCAGGTATTATTGCTACCATAACATATTCCGTTTCTAAGGTATTACAGATCAATAATAGATGGGTAAAACATAAAACGCTTTTCGTAACTGGTAAAAAAGTTGGGGTAAAGTAAAATATACAAATTTAAAAAAAATTAAAATAGCACAGTATGGAAAAAAATCAAGTAATTAGTTAAGCAAATAAAAGAAGCTATTGTAACAGTTTTTATTATTTCAATAGGTATTCAAATTGACAGTCATTTCTAATTTATTCCCTACGTTTTTGCAAAGGTAATAGCATCCTTATAGCAGCATTTTTAATAATCTTTTAAAGGGTGTCCCACGATGCTAGTGCACTTAAAACTTTTTAAGGGGACGGGTTTTTAGGATTACCGTGTACAAGTTGACTTATAAGGAATGTTGCCATTTAAGATTTTGAATGGACTTGGGGTGGAGCTTATGGAATTGATAGAGGTGTTTTGAAAAAAACGTCTATTATATTCCCCCAAGGGGTTTTATAGCAAGGGTATTTTTAATTTTTTGAGATTTTCCCTTATTTAGAAAATATAGTCATCGTAAGTTTTAAAAAACGAACTCTGTATAAATGACGGAGTAAAACCATTATAAGAGTGGTATTTTTTCCAGACATGATTAGTGAACAAACTGATAGAAGTGGAAACTGATAATTTTTCAAAAGAATACCACTAAGATCGACACCTATGTTATAGCCTACTATGCAAAATCCAAGTTTAAAATTAAAAACATCGATTTAAGGTCTTAAAAGTATTAAATAACTATAGGCTGTGCTATTAGGTATTATAGTTATTTATTAGATAAAGTGAGTTATATTACATATAAGTCACGCAAGAAAAGTTAACTCTCGAGCCCGAAGGGGCGAGAGAGGAAATTCTCTGTAAGTGACTTATATGTAATAACTCACGTGTCTAATACTAAAATTTTATCCAACACTTTCGTATAAAATCGTTTCTAATATCGAAAATAATTTGAAAACGTCATCCATTATTTGTTACTTGTCATTGTCAACACCAGCAACAAAATTTTGTATTGTCTATAATTCACTAGTGAGCTAAAGGGTACTTTAGCTCACTAGTGACTTCATAGTACACTTTATGTCTTCAAAATCTGATCAATTATGTAGATATTATATGTAAGTGTTGGATAAAATATTTTAAAACAGCTTTTATTTGACATAATTATTTAATTCATTTTTCCAAAAATAATAAATTAAAAAAAAACTTTAATTTTACCACTATATTCTACTTAAAAATATCTACAAATATTTGTATTCGCTTTTCTTTTAAGTTACAAAAAAACTAAAAAAAAATTGGGGTCCAAAAATAAAAAAACCTTTTTGTATGTCAAACAAAGAAAGCCATTACACATTTTTTAGTGTCATTTCTTATTTTATATAAAAGTTGCAACAATTGCAAAAAATCCAGGCACCCTGTACATACAAAAGAAACTTGACTTTTTTACAACGAACATATTTCTGTTTTTGAGGCATTAAAAATGGACAAAATTTATGGTTACGTATTATTATTTATATTTATGAGATCCAAGAAAACGAATACATATTATGTAATAAATGAAAGAGATCTTTTAAATATCTTACAGGCTTTTAACAAATTGTAATTAAAAGTATTCAGGAAAATTTATTAGTATGTAATGTAAATTAAAAGCTATTAAAAAACGGCATTAAACAATAATTATTATTATATTTAGGTGTTAAAATTGTTATAGAAAATTCTCTAAAACGCCTGTACCACCTCTGTATTTAAACGTATACGTTACTGATTAAAATACATATTGTAGACAACACCAATAATTTTTAAATAAATTAAACTAATAATACCATCAAATTAGTCAGCTACACCCCCATTTAATGCATTTACTTTTAGTGTTTTTAACGAAAAACCCTATCCATTTAACTTACTTTAAAAAAAAAAACAATTTCATGGTTAAAGTACATAGAGAATTAAAATAAATAGTATTTCTTTCCCATTACTTTTTTTATAATTGAAATTAACAAAAAAGGTATATTGTTCTGTCCGTAAATTTTTTTCGTTAGGTGGCCATGCTCAAAAACAATTTTATTGACAAGTCTTATCGGGCAACTGTGTTAGTTCTGATTACCGTGTTTTATGGACGGGCCGCGATTAAATTTTTTCAATTATAGAAATAGACTAAATTTATACAAAATAAGTGTAATTAATTAGGATTATTGTTTTATACAGTGCGTTACATGAACTATTGGACATTTAAAGTGTTGTAAGAGCAAGCAGTTCATGGAGTGTTATGTAAGTTATAACATTCTTTTAGGCAGATTTGTTTATTGCCATTATAATATTAAAATTTTAAGAAATTTTAGGAAGTAAAATAATACCTAATGGCATTAATTTTTGGTAACTTTTAGGTATTTGTATTTATTAATATTATCGGTAAATGTCTAGAAAGTGGGAGAAACTTCGATTTTGACGAAATTTGGCATATGGGGGTTTTTTTTGGGCGCTGAATCTGAAAGATTTTTTTCGGAAACGTTTCGTTTCCGAGATATCCATCATCAAAGTGAAATATCTAACTTATTTTATTTTTATTATATTCCCCTTCTTTTTGCACACGATTCGTAATTTAGGGCTAAACTTGGCCGCAATATTTAATTTTTACCTTTAAAACCCCGTTTTTATTTTTTTTTACAATAATTTTGAATTAAATTGGATTACTTTTACTTTTATACTCCCGCAATCATACATATACATGGGGGTTTATGGCACACTGGGATTAAAATGATTCAATGTAAAGCTATGCAATTTTATGCAAAAATAATGTAAAGTACGTAGAAAAACGGGGGTTTAAAAAGTGGAAATCAAATATTGTGGGCCACTTTATCTTTAAATCAAAAATTGTGTGCAAAAAGAAGGAGAATATAGTGAAAATAGGATTAGTTTGATTTTCCACTTTGATAGTGGATATCCCAATAGCACGTACCCAAAGAAAAAAATCTTTCAGATTCGTGATCAGCGCCCCAAAAAACCTCCTTATGCCAAATTCGTCAAAATCGGAGTTGCTCCAATTACCATATTAATATTTTTTTAATATGTTAAAAAATTGCATTTTCTATAGGTAGGTATTTTTTCGCCAAAACCTTAGTGCGCATCCGAAAATACATTGTTTCCAGGATACAGGCATACCTTTTATACAAATTTATGGATATTAAAAAAACAAAATAAGAGAGGTTTTCTGCGTAGTACAGGTAATTTAATAGTATACATTCAAAAAGTAAAAATAAAATTTTGGCAAGCTGTCATATCATCGAAAATGATACCAGTTGTAGTAAGAGGCCAAGAGAACTTCAAAGGTATTACTTCACCCCTCTTTCTTTTAAGATTTTAAAGGTAAGTCTCACCCCTGCTAAACGGTTCCAGTTCAGTTAAAATATAAAATTGACGGGTCCGAGCGTTTTTCCTAAATACTGTAGAAGTATATAGCGATATGACCATGCTAAGGAATTATTTGTATTTGTTTACGCGATAACCGTACATCAAATAAAAAAAGTAAAAATCAAATACATTGCCTTTTGCAATCAGGGTGTTTCACAACTAAGCCGACCAACTTTAAGGGCAAATTCTACACTAAAAAGATAAAAAAACGTTGTATAAAAATTTCCCTAAACGTCTTAGTTTTTAAACTACAGGGTGTTAATTCTTTTTAAAATTATTGGTTTTTAAATAACTTTTATACTAATTGGGATATTTTTTAAAAATTGGAAGACTCCTTCTATGCACCAAAACACATTCTTGGGCATACAACAAAAAAATTAATTACTACCACTGTCGTCCATGAGGGGGTTAAGGTAAATATTTTCTAATAAAAAAATGATACGCCATTGCATTTTTCTTCGAACAAGTTTGATTTCTTGACTTTTTTATTTGATGCACGGTTTTCGCGTAAAAAAATAAAAACCAATTCTCGGCATGGTCAAATCCCTATCTATTTAAGGAATAAAATATCGAAAGTAATTTTTCACCGTAGAATTTTATACTATCAAAGACAATTATTGTTTCACTATAAAAAATAATAAAAAAACAATATATTTTTTAAATTTTAACTTAACAATCCGTAGTTCGAAAACTAAAACATTTAGGACAAATTTTTATAAAAAGTTTTCTCATATTTTTTTAATGTAGAATTAGCCCTTAAAGTTTGTCGGCAAAGTTGTGAAACTAATAAAATTAAAACTAATATTATTTAAATTTATCAAACTTACTTCAGGGTTAGGAACAGTCACCACTGCATGTGGTGTATTATATCCAGGTCCCGAAAATGTGTTAGTAGCGACAGTATCTCCAAGTACCATAGTTGTCATTTGACTTGGGGGAATGTATTCGTATCCAGGACCTTGTCGTACATATCTGGGATTGGCATAAAGCTGCCCCCGACCATATAAGCCCGTGGGTAGTACGCTGTAAAAATTTTTGAAATTAGTTGCATTTTTCCTTTTAATAAAAATAGGCTTGATAATGTAAAAACCGTTAAGGGGCTTATATAGTGAATTTCTTTATTGTTCACCCCCTTTTTTATTTTTTTAACGGATCTATTTAAAAAGTAAAACTTTGGGATATGAAATTGATGCATAAATACTATATTTTAGAGTGAAATTGGCAGATGAAAATGTTAAATATAAAGAAGGGTCTTGTGGCACATTATTTTAGAGAAGAAAGCCAAATAATATTTTGTTTAATATTTTGTTTAAACGTAATCTTCCAGAAAACAAATAAAGCATAAAATACTGGTGATAATATACAGGGTACAAAAGCAAAGTATATATTTTTTTCATAAAGCACCCGGTATATTTTAATACCGTTTAAAAGATCTTTAAAAAGCTTTAGGAAAATACCACATTAAGTACATCTAACTTTATTAGTTTCGAAAATATGGCAATCCAAATCAGGTATTTAGGTAATTTTTAAAGTACTGCTATTTTGGATTAGGTGAAGGTATTGACATGATATTATAGGGTTATAATGTACTCGTTAGGAGCTTCAAAAAATTGTATCTTAAGACCCTCCTTTCCATTTAATTTATTTCCTTAAGATGGCGCCAAGCGGCCATCTTGAAATTTTTATCTGTAATTTTCACTCTAAAATTTATGCTTAAATTTTATATTCCACAGTTTATCTTTTTTAAATTGTACCGTTTAAAAAATAAAAGGGGTGACAATAAAGAAATGCACTGTATACCCCTGAATTTAAAAAAAATTAAGCTGGATTAATTTTTTTATGTTTTTTTCGTTTAAGTGTATAGATAACGCCATTTTAATTTGGTTTTTAATACTATAAAAAATATTATAAGTGAATATCGGCTTTTTAGATGGCGCGCCTTTACCTTAATGACTTCGCGGAGCTCTATTTTCAGAGTTAAAAAAGTATATAATAGGGAATAGAGTTCCGAGCTTTTTTATTGGAAATTTCCTTCTTTTGGATATTTTTAAAATTCCTTAAATGTCAATGTTTTTAAAGTTATTATCAAAAAACTAAACAATTTTTTCCTATTTTGTTTATTAATCGCAGTTTTTTTGTGCTAATAAGACCTTAAAAAACATATTTTTAGACTTCATTCCGAATGAAACGAGCTAAAGCACATATTTGTAAAAGCTTTATTTCTATTTACCACCTTTTAAAATTGTTGACTAGACTACTGTTGATGAAACTTGCTCTGTCGCTCAAAACAGTGCGTATTACCCCAAAAAAAAGCAAAGGATATAAATTACAATAACGAAAAATTATGCTGATATTTATTTTAACTAGAACATCAAAGTACATTTTTTTAAATATTCAACAAACCAGGCTAATTTTTAAATAGAGTTTTGTATAGACGATTGATCGAGATAGTGATTGTTGATTCCTAAAAATACATACAGGGTGTTTTCTAACAACAGTACGAAACTTTAAGGTGTGATTCCTATGGTATTTTATGAAAAAAGCTCCTATAAACGTATGATCGGAGTTGCTTCCTTACTGAGATACAGGGCGTTAAAATTTAAGAAAGAAATTCGTTTTTCTAAATATTTTTTATATGCTTAGGCCAATTTGGATCAAAATTTGGTGATTTATTTAAATTTAAAAGGCGCTTATTTAGCCCTGTACAAATTGTTATTATTGGGTCCAGTGGCGTCTCAGTGGGCACCGCAACTTATATTATTAAGAGAAAAATGTACGCTTCTTACTTTTTTTTACTTTTTATATTTTTTTATAACTAAGCAATTTAAATTACTTTTTATTTTCTGGGATAATTTTTTTGTATTTAGCTTAGTTTTCGAGAAAAAAGATTAAAGCTACTTTAATATCTTTTAAGAAGTACCCATAGACGACATAGTGAAAAAACAAAAATAAAATTAAAATAAATGAGCACTTGTGTATTTTATGTGATATCGTCATTTTTCTTATCTGCTAAGGTCAAAATTGTTTATTTTTTAGTTTTTGTATTTTTTTCTCGAAAACAAAGCAAGATAGGTATATATAAAGTTTTTTTACATTTTTATGTTTTTAATTATATAAAAAAATAGGTATAAGTCAAAGTATAATACGTAAAATTTTGTATTTATTAGTTTTGGACCATGCGACCAGTTATCTCAAATTATTGTGGTCTTAAAAATTCAAAAATGTTTGGTCTATTTTTCCTCTTGTAACAACTATCCCGGGACATACCGTGGATCAAAAATGCTGATAACAAAACAAAACTAAGATTTAAGGTGATGTACTCTACAATAATAAATTTAAAAATAGATAAACTAATTATATTTTTTTACTTTACAAAGTAAATTATGTGTAAGATATGTAAGAAAAACTACAACTTTGCTGTTACGATCAAAAACATTTAACTAACAGAAAATTAACTACCTTTTGGAAAAGCACTACTGAATCCAACAACAGCAAACAAACAAAAAACTGCAAAAATCTTCATCTTAAAAAAAGGGATCAAAATATTTAAACTAGACACCTTTACTTGCAAAAGACAAATTAAATTTTTGATCAGAGGGCAGTCTGATGAGAATATATATTTCGCAATCCTTATTATCCCCACCATTTTTTGATTCATCCACCTGGCAAAAGATATGGATTCCGCACACGTTCAGATTTATAGTATGTTTAACAAACAATGGCGATATCTTGTAGATTATACATTGATTTACAACGGTATAAGGGAACCATAAAAATCAAATGTAATGGTTATTGGCTTATAAAAACGTCCAGTTTTCACATTTCCCTGTTTTTCTTTTTTTGCCGCATATGTTTTGGCAATAATTTAAATATATATTTTTTTGTTTAAAACCATTGTTAAAATTTTAATGCATACTAAATTCAAATAACGGTACGGTTGTTTAAAATGTGGTTAGTAAGAAATCATAATATATTTTTATTATATCGAGTTTGTTTTATAATATAGAAAGGAAAAATATCTTTTATGGAGGTTTTAAATAATTTTTCCTTGGTAACTATAGCTTTACATAAAAATTAAATTTGTCTTTATTTTACATCTTTTTTTTATTAAAAGTAAATTGGAAAAGCTACTAGTTAGCTCTTTTTTCATTTAGGTTTCAAAGCAGATTTATACATGGTTTTGCTTATAGGCAAAGTAGGTATACTAAAGAAAACCGCCAAACTTTATAATACATTTGGTATTACCGACGCTTTTTAAATATTTTATCGATGGAAACCGCTGTTCGGCGGTTTTGCTAATAAAAACTATTAAAAACCTCCGAAAAATAGTTATAATGTTTATAAAATATTGTGTGCCAATTTAGTGTTATATCAGGAATTTTGTGCAAAAGAAGGGATATATAGTAAAAATAAAGATAGTTTAAATTTTAACTTTAATGAAGATCTCAAGATCAAAATTTTTCTAAAAAAATTCTTTCAGATTCGTGATCATCGCCCCAAAAAACCCTGTATACCAAATTTCGTCAGAATCGGAGTTGCTCCCACTTTCTAGACAATTACCTAATCTAAATTTAATATCTACTCTTACTAACGTTTATTATTTGTTTGTTATATATATCGGGAAACCAGTGCTATTTTTTTCTAGGAAAAAAGTAATTTAATGAAAAGTTACCTTTTAGTACCTCTAAACAAGAATAAAATTTTATTTTCTTTCCCGTGACAAAAAAAAAATATTTGTAACACTTTTTATACTAAACGCAAATGCCTAAAAATATTGCTATAAAACAAACTATAACTTTTTTCTCTGACGTCAATAATAGGTTGGTCTTCCAGTAAGTGGATGATGTTAGTGACTTAATACCTTTTGTTTTATTGTTTAATTTAACTCCACAGATTAATATCTTACTTTTATAAAGCCCATAGCTCGCATAATAATTTTAAAAGTAAATACATTACCTTTCTAACCGACTATTGATATCACTGAGACACCAGTAGACGATTAAAAAGTAAACTTTTTTTTCCATAAGTATCACTAAAAGATTTTCAAAAATATTTTTTGTTTGGTAGTATATTATTGATTTTTATCATAAAATAGTGACATTTTAGAGTCACTTAGCGAAATTTTGTTAGTCTCTCTGTCTGTCGGCCTGTTAATCTAGAAATGCTCTAGGTAAAAAAAAACTTTAATCTTCTTCTATCAAAAAAGAATATTTTCCATTTGATCCCAAAAGTTGATTTTTAAGATTACTCCCTTCCTCCCCTAGAAAAAATCCAAGTTTCAAAAGCGAATCCTCTGTATTTTTTCGTAATTTTAATCAAATTTGGCGACAAATCCAAAATTTCGCTAAAATATCCATCTTTTCTGGCATCTTAAAATTTTGCATTAAAAAACTGCGAAGTGAAAAATTTTAATTGGCTCTAGTTTTTAAATAATATTGGTATTTTCTCAAACATTTGGAATATTTCGATAAAGTTTGATTAAATTTATGAAAAAAAATAGAAAAAGAGGATTTGGCTTAAAAACTTAAATTTTTTCAGAGGGGGTGACTTAATAATTTTGAAGTAGGAAGGGACAAAAAATACGCTTTTAAATCATACTAACACTAATGAAGCGGACAAACTAGAAAATTTGTAGCTTCCTAAAATGTAGGTACTGTAATGTAATAAGATGTATATAAAAGTCACCTCGTGTTGTTATACTGGGTAATGCAAGGCAAAAAATAATTATTACTTTTTTAGAACATTTGAATTAGAAATGTAACTTTGGTGGTACCAACTGCAAATTTATGTATTTTGCTAAAAAGGCGTCACTCCCTGGGGAAAAATAGAACCGGTCCTAATTTGACTGGGCAAAACGCACGAGTTTTAACCTCTTACCCATGACTTAAGGTATAAATTGAAAAAATCAAACACTTTTCACCCGGGGTGAAAACCCCGGGTCAGCACTCCAAATTGAAAAGCGGCAATAAAGTCAATAATATGCCGAAAGGCTGTCCCCATAGAATCGGGTAAATATTAATATCAAAAATTTCTTTTTTTTCCTTATATTGCTTTGTAATTTATTATTTTTTTATTGTAGAACACTTTTCTAATATACAAGGAAAGTATTAAATTGTCTTCCCCGGCAGCACAGCGGTCAGAGTACCTCGCCCGTACCCAGGTGGTCCAAGAACAAATCCCCAGTCGGAAAGAAATTTTTAGGTTGTAGTTTTTTAACCTTCGTGGTGGCACTACCGCGTTGTCTAAAAGGTTCTGTGAAATGCAAATACTGCATGTTTCAGTGCAGTCAGAAAAAAATTAAACTCTGTTTAAATCAATAATTATTTTGAAGTATATCTTAGTCAAATATTCGCAATCTTTTTTATCATGTATGGGCTACCAAAAATCTCTTTATCTTATAAAAAATTCAACGTACGTGCGTGATTTGCTAGTGTAATTATTTAAATATTTATATTTTGCGCTGATGTACGATTTTCAACGCCACATACGTTTCGTACAGTGTGTAGATGGCATAGATAAGGAAAGGACCGTAATAAGTATACATTTTGTTTGATTTTTTTGCAAGTTTTATTTTAAATTGTAGTCCCATTTTTTTTTTTGTTGAACGTATCCTAGATCATCGCTTTTAAAATACCCAAGGCTTTAACTGGGTCTGCTTTTCTTTTTACCAGCATTCTTTGGTAGCAGCATCTTCATTCTTTTACATAAACGATATTTCAAACAGACTAATAGTAAATTTTAGCGCAAAAAAATGGTATCAATTTTAATACCTCAAAAACCTAACCACTTGCGGCCGTTATTTTAAAGAATAATTTACAGTGGTCTTGGATTTCTTTTTAAACCAGAAAGTAGTTTGCTTTTTCTAATTCGTATACAGGGTCATCAAAATATGTGTTTACTTTTGGCAACTTCGTTATTACTCAAAAAACAAAATAGTTTAAATTAGCAAAAATTGCATTTTCGTCGCTCTTTGAAGTTAAAGATGAGAAATAAACAATTGAAAATCTGGTTTTTAGTTATTCAGCAAAATAACAATAACATAAATATCAAATGTGGTGTTTACTTTAAGCTTCTAAAACCCCTTTTTTAATGGTAATACACTATACAAGTTGGCCGCCGAGGTATCAGAGACACTTCGAATTAAATTTCAGCAATAAAAATTAGAAAAAAAACTTTATATGAACATATGTCCTAAACGTCTTAATTATTGTCAGGGTGTTAATATAAAAAAATTTTGATTTTTTATAATAACTTATATACCAATTTAGATATTTTTAACAAAATTGGGGTAGCCTTCTATGCACCAAAGAACATTTTTGGGCATACAAGAAAAAAAATTACAAGTGTCGTCCATGAGAGGTTTAAGGTAAATATTTTATAATGTAAAAATGGTACGATACAGCATTTTTCTAAAATAAAAATATTTTTAAATTCCCATTTAGTTTGACACAAATTTGATCTCTTGACTTTATTTTTTTATTTGATGCACGGTTTTTGCCTAAATAAATAAAAACCATTTCTTGGCATGGTCATTTCGTATCAAAAATATTGAATTCTACAGTAAAAAATCGCCTTTGCTATTTATTTTTTAATTAGATAGGGATTTGACCATGCCGAGAAATGGTTTTTATTTAACTACGCGAAAACCGTGCATTAAATAAAGAAAAGTCAAAAAATCTTTATGTCAAACCAAATGGAAATTTAAAAAATATATTTATATTTTAGAAAAATGCAGTGGCATACCATTTTTTTTAATTTAACCTACACCCCTTATAAACAACACCGGTAAAAAAAATTTTTTCTTGTATGCCAAAAAAGTGTCTATTGGTGTATAGGAGGTGTCCCTCAATTTTTTAAAAATATTTAATTTGGTATAATTGGTTATTAAAAAAAAGTTTTTTTTTTTAATTTTATCACCCGGTAGTTCATGTTTAGGACATATGTTTATGTAAAGGTTTTTTTTAAAATTTTCATTGTTGAATTTAAATCCGAAGTTTCTCGGATACCTCGGCGGAAACCCCGTATAGGGTGTTTTATTTTAAATAAATCTAGTTTAATATTAAACTGCCGAAGATTGCCAATTTAAATAGTCCTGGTAATTTAGAAACTTTTTACCCCCTGTTTTTATTAAATATTATGCAAAAAGTAAATTTTTAGATGTCGGGAAAGAAAACTTGATATAGGAAAGGATTCCGGTGTGTGCTGTTTTAAATATTTTTATATTTAACATTAATAAGTACTTTTTTTATAATATTTCTTTTGTTTTTAGAATAAAAAAATAACATGGTTTTTTAACCTTTAAAAGAGTTCATTTTTAACCCCATGTTGATACGACAAACTACCGTTAATTTTAAAGAAGAAATCACTTTTTTAAGTTTTTCGCATTTATTTTAAAATACCCTGTGCGGAAATTATTCAATTTAACATTACTAATTATTTTTTTATAATATTTCTTTTGTTTTAAAAATAAAAAAATTAAAAATAACATGGTTTTTACCTTTGAAAGGGTTAATTTTTAACCCCATGTTGATACGACAAACTACCGTTAATTTTAAAGAAGAAATCAGTTTTTCGCATTTATTTTAAAATACCGTGTGCGAAAGCCATATATTAAAAATGAAAAATACTTTTTGACTCTGAGAAAAAATAAAACTTTGTGCCAATAAAAAATATACTTCAATTTTTTCTTTTATATTTAAATTTAATAATAGGAAACCATAAAAAAATAATAGAGATATGTTTTATCAATCAGGTATTTTGATTTTAAATCATTAAAATTTCACTACGGTCCATATATAATATAAAATTACTTAATATTAATACGGCGTATTTCTTCCTCATGTAACACGTCGTATGCAGGGTTATCTTTTTGCATTTTTGGTGAATCCTGGTTTGAATGTGATACAGTTGATCGGACACATCTGTTTCTACTTACTTAACTTACGCAAAGCGTAAGTACCCAGTATTTTATGGAAATCCTCAAAAATAGATAAACAAAGACGCTACCTGATGTTTTGCACGTCTACAAGAAGTGATTCAGTTGTTTATGTTTTTCTTAATAAAAAGACTCTTTTAAATTAGACATCACCGGAACAGCGTCTGATAAGCTAAAAAAACCGTTTTTAAAATAAAGTGCCTACTTTAAACTTAGGTTTAAACCACAGATCTGTTATGTACCCTAATTTGTGTCTAACTTAATTATTTTACAATCTTAAGATTTATTAATGACGCAGCAAAAAAGCAACAATAAGAAATAATTTATAGTCCTTATCAATGATAGGATTGGTTAGGACCTTAGTTTTAATCATAGATTATACAACGGATTGATATAAAATGCGAGTATTAGTAGTTTTTCTTGCACCAAAACAGATTTATTTGGCATGCTACTTGATTTAAATTTAAAAGAGAGATAATGACAGAAGGAGGTACTTTTTTGTTACTAAATTTTCCTTTGTGTTCCGAAATTTCGAAACAAATGTCAACAGGTTTTAACTTTTTGTCTTCACTAAAGCAACTGAAAAAAAAGGAAGAACGTTTTTTAAATTATTTTAAACGTTACCACATTGTCCTGAAAGTCTCAACTTCGTAAAACTTTGACAAAAATTTAATGTCTCCATCATAGCAAGAACTAAATTTTTCCCTGCTTTTCCTTTGATCTTACCGACTTGAAATGGAAACACGAAACACACAGAAACATTTTTATTTTGTTGTTGCAACAATGACAAACTTATTGTCACATTATAATTTTTTTCGGAAATATGCAACATAAACAAAAATGTTAGTATTTGTTGCTTTGCCAGCATACGTACCTTTAAGTTATTTGATCTCTTGACTTTTTTTATTTGATGTTCGGTATTCGCGTAAATAAATTTAAACTAGTTGTCTGCATGGTCATTTCATATCGCTAATATTTAATTATATAGTAAGAAATATCAGGTTTTTTGAAGTATGCTCTAATTAGATAGCAATTTCACCATGATGAAAATAGGTTATGTTTATTTTCTTGAAAACCATTTCGAATAAAAAAAGTCAAGAGATCAAATTTCTTCGACAATTAGCAAGAATTTAAAACTGTATTATTACTTTAGGGAAAGGCAGTTAGATATTTACATAATAAAATAATACTTCCAGACTGCTTGTTTGTCCATTTACAAGAAGATATGTTAGTATTCATATTGTGACTAAAAATTTTAATGGTGTTTGACAGGTGCGATAAGATCTAATCATCGTATTCAATGAAATTCCTAGTCTGGCTGTAGATAGACACAAAAAGATTTGCATATTTCCTATGTTACATTGTTAAGTCTTTTTATTATTTTAATAATAAATTATAGCATGCTAAAAATAGCCCCTATTTAGAGTTGTCAAATAAGCTGACTGTCTCTTTCAGAATCCAACAAATGACCCTATTTAAAAATCCTAAAAATTTTGTAATGGGGTATCTAAAGTACGTGTATTATGTCACAGGGTGTTTTTATGGCTTAAAAGGTTTCGTGCCAGAAACTTTTCATGCTGCAGTTCTTTTACATGTTCATATAAACATAGGTTCGCAAATTCCTCGTTCTCAAGATACAAGGTGTTAAAAGTTGTAAAAAAATCAAAACGGTGAGGTTTATCGACTTTAATAAAGAGTACCTTATTTTTTAAGTTTTTGATTGTCTATAAAATGGCGCCCCCAGCTTTGTGATATCTGTCAAAATAAAAAGTTACGATGTAAATAAATTTTAAGGTTTAGATAAAGTGCTCTCTGGCGGTATTTAAAAAAGTACTTTTGTCTTAAAATTTAAGAATCTGCAAAGCTCGATTTGTGTGCCAAATATCAACTGAATTGGTTAAAAAATAAATGCAATATGGCGAAAATACCAAAATAAAAATTGAACTTTGACGGCTTGTAACTTAAAAACGAATGACATTGTGAAAAAAATTATATGAAGCTCTGCCCTTATTTTGTCAATTAGAATCACTCCCTGAAGTTTCGTGATCGATTTTTGAATCATCCTTAATAGTAGGAGAGCTAGTGAACCCTTTGAGTAACGTTGGGCATGTAAGGCTAAAAATTTGTATAGTGATGAGTCATAGCATGCCAAGTACGACAATCAGCCCTGCACATCACCACCCTGTATATTTTTGTAAGTTAAAAAAAGGCAAAACAAACTTAAAGCTGTAAACTTATTTTTTTTTTTGAGGATTTAGTTTATTCATAGTAAGGTTTGAAAAAAATGACAGGCGTTTTCGATGAACACAAGTACCTGCCAGGCGAACTGAAAGGTGTGGCTGATTTGGATGGCCATATTTCCGAACTGATAAAATTAGATGTAACTAATATGGTATTTTTTAAAGCTCATTTTAAGATCCTTTTACTGGTAATATAATATACAGGGTGTCTTATTAAGAAAAAAATCCACCCTGTATATTATCACCAGTATCACCGTTAAAAAGAGCTTTAGAAAATGCCACATTAGATACATTTAACTTTATTAGTTTTGGAAATATGGCCATCCAAATCAGCAACACCCTTTAGTCTGACAGGTACTTGTGCTTGTGAATAAACTAAATTCTAGAAAAATTTAGGGCTTACAGCATGCTATGACTTATCGCTATACAAATTTCTAGCCTAACAGACCAAACTTTACATAAAGGGTTCACTAGCTCTGGAACTAATATTGATTCTGGTATAAATAAACGTTGGTGACAAGACCTACTTAATTTTCTTTATATTGTTCTGTTGTGAATATTTTTAAAAGATACCAAATTTAAAAATGAATAAATACTTTTTATATTTGCTACTAAATTACATAATCTAAATGAACTATTAGGATTCCATCAGCACCACCTACAATGGTACGGATAAATATATTAAATAACTGATTGAATACAATGCTCAATTAGGATGTTCAAGTCTGGAACCTACAAGAAGAAAGTACGTCCAAATATGCTAAAGACCGGTAAATGCAAAATAATGCGATTTTGTATGTGTGAACACTCGTTGAATCTAAAAGTGTTATAATTTCTTAGCATCGAGCCATTAGAGGTTGTTAAAAAGCATTATTAACGTGTTGAAGATAATGTAAAAAAATTGATCGTGATCATTTTGTTAAATGGAGTTAGTTTTTTGCAATAACGCTACGATAATGAAAATTCACATCCTTTATTCTTGAGTGTAATTTCTGTTTATATACAGCGTGTTTCACAACTTATCCGACAAACTTTAGCGGCTCATTCTAACAATTAAAAATAATATGAAAAAACCCTAAATTAAATTATATCCTAAATGTCTTGGTTTTTAAACTACAGGCTGTTAAAAATATTTAAAATTAAGATAGTAATTAAGACATTAAATTAAATGGAGAGCGCCTCCTATGACGTGCAGAGAAATTGTTTTAATTTATTTGCGCGAAAACCAAGCATCAAATAAAAAAAAGTCAGGAGATCAAATTTGGTCCAAACCTAATGGGAATTTTGAATATTATTTTCCATTTGTTGAAAAATGCAGTGACGTACTATTTTTTTATTTAAAAATAATAAACTTAAACATATCATGAAAGACACTGATAAAATTTTTTTTTGCTTGTATGCCAAAAAATGCCTTTTGTGCATAGGATGCGCTCCCAAATTTGTTTAAAATATCCAATATTATTTATTGTATAAAAGCTTTAATAAAAAAACCAAATGTTTACAAAAAATTACTCCCTGTAGTTCAAAACATAAGATGTTTAGAATATATTTCATATAAAGTTTTTTTCATATTTTTAATTGTATAATTAGCCCTTAAAGTTTGTCGGATAAGTTGTAAAACACCCTAAATTTTTAGACCCTCTTTTAAAAACGTTGTGTTTTCAATTAAATTGTTTTAACTCTCTGAAGGTGGTGATAGCAACCCCTAAAATCTTAAATGGAAAGCGGGGTAACGTGATACACAGTTTTAAAGACTATATCCTTTTTACAAATTCCATACACTTGACTCTTTTTGTTTAGTACTTTTAAAAAGTTAGTTAAAACATTAAGAAGACATTTTAAAAAGTTGTTATTATTTTTCTTAACAGTAAAACAACATTTAGAATGAAAATCCATAAATACAACAAAAATATTTTACAAGAAATCCAATAATACTGTAAGTCATATGGTTATGAATTATGAAATTTTTGGGTATTCCCCACTCATCTGGATGTATTACACAGCCTTACAAAAAAGTTTATACACAAGAGTCAGACAGATGTATTGCCATGTATGTTTTGACGCTAAATCCGATTTCGAGCTCAGAAATGGTCCTACACGTCTGGAATTGGCCCCAGTAGCCAAAAATGGCTTCTATATGGCCTAAAATGCGGTTACCGGGATAAGGCGAAGTCAACGCTAAATTCTGGAGCTAAAGCCGGATTTGCGCTTGAAAATTTCAAAGTCGCTATTGGCACATTCAAAACACGATATAAGGGGTCATTTTTGGTCCCAAACTAAAAATTTCCACGGGCCA
The DNA here is from genome assembly GCA_014170235.1 of Listronotus bonariensis. Lineage (NCBI taxonomy): Eukaryota > Metazoa > Arthropoda > Insecta > Coleoptera > Curculionidae > Listronotus > Listronotus bonariensis. The sequence goes on from JACEGR010000536.1 coordinate 140,472, forward strand.
AAAATTTTTCGCCCATAGTCTAAGAATTTAAGTACGTGAAAATATTACTGTTTGATTGCTACGTCTAAAACACGAATTCCGGCCCCTAAGGGCTTATTTTCCTGGCCCCAAACAGGGAATTTTACTTGGGCATGAACCTGTCGAGCACAATCTAAGCTATATAACCATATATACTTTAGTAATATTTGGTGAATACCAACTCTGTAACTTTTTGTACCTTTTGAAATAAAATAAAAAAAGTACATAAAAATTTCACTGCTGTGATGCTACCTCTGAAACACGATTTTTCGCCCCCTAAGAGTTCAATACTCGGCCCCAAACTGGAATATCAAGATCAAAACCGCGCATAGTGAGGTCCGAAATTTAAATATACATAAAAATATCACTGTTGTGATCTATCGAGCACAAATCCGGCTTTGGCTTCAGAATGCTTCCTCGTCCACGCCTTATCCCGGAAACCGTATTTCAGGAGCGTGAGGACGTGTAGGGCCATTTCTGAGCTCGGAATCGGATCATGCGTCAAAAAATATATGAGAATACCAAGGACAATATATCTGACTCTTATGTATACATTTTTTTTGTAGGGCCGGTTTATCGATAATTATAACTTGCGCAAAATAAGAGTCAAGTTCTATGAGCGGAAAACAGGTTTCTGCGCTTCGGCACCAGTCATTACCCGTCGTCACCGAAGGTAGACGGGCATGCGCCAGACGGTACTAACGGGGAGAATTTATCAACGCTTTCAATGGCTTTCCTGTTTGGAGCACATTAAGAAAAGTTAAGCAAGTATCGATTTGTTGATTGTGCGTGGCCGTAAAGGCCGTAAAGATCCCAAAAATGCTACTAACCATTGAGTATCTAAATGTGGGTTATCTATGGTTTTTCTTTTATAGAGAACTATTTGAGAACAATGTGAAAAACGGTCTATAAATTGATGGATAATACGAGCCCCGTCTCAGTAAACTTGGCATAACTTGCGAAAATACATATGTACTTATGTTACTTATGTTAGGTTCTTTTTTGTTCCCTCTAGCAAGGGCCCAAATACATAAACTAATAAAACCTTATAAAAGGTTAAAAGTGCACTTAAAAAATTACCCTCAACTGTATTAACATTCATTTGATAGTTTAAACCATACTAAACGTGGTTGTATTGGCACAATCTTTCTATGGTATGATTTGGACCACCCTGTGGATACTTTGCGACACTGCAAACTTTAAGGTAATTATTCTATCTTTTAAATATATGTATTTTTAATTAAACAACCCATATTCCGAACTTATATCTATGTTTTTAAAAAATGTATTTAATATAATGTGTTTTTTATATAATTCAGTGACGTCACTTTGGAAATCCCTAAATCCAAAATATTACCTGTAGGGATGAGACTCTAACATACTACAATATTAAATAATTTCACCCATGTTGGTTTTTAATGCAAATGCTGCGGAGTCCTTTACAAATATAAATTTATTTCAGTTGGGCCAACTTCACTGAGACGGGGCTCGTATAAAAACCCAAAAACCAAAGTATTTTAATAGTCTTCAATAGTATAATTTTCTTTTTCGAAAAGTAATAAACAAATACCTTTAGAGCTTGCTTACACCACATCTAAAGAGTTGATACAATTTGATTAAAAATAGGCGTCTAAAGTGTCACTTAAAAAAACAAAGTTTACTTGTTATAGCATTTTTTTAGAGGCTGTCATATTAGGAGTAGTACCAATTCAAATTAATGTTTCTTATATCGATTTGATGCAAATAAGTAGCCACAATTTAAATTATTCGATTATTTTTTTCGCAACTTACCGTATCCTCTATATACAATACCGGGTGTTTCTCACAGGTGGTTCCCTCCTATACCTTTTTTAAACCTTTGACGATAGAATTTTTTTTTTTAAATCTTTATTTGACATATGTAATTTGAATTGGTTGATCTATGCACTTGTTTTCTATTACTTTCGGTTTTCCCTGAAATTACTGCTATTTTTAAATTTAAAATGGCACCACTGGTATATTTTATCTTATTTAGAAAGAATATATCGGTTTGAATACAATGACACCTCACGTGTCATCTTTTGACATTTCTACTGTCAAAAATTATTATTATTATTATTATTTTAATTCCAATCTAGAGTGACATAATTAGGCCGGTTAATTTTAGGTCAAGTAGTCATTAAAAAATGAATTTAATCGTCACTTGTTTTTTACGACTACTCAGGGCAGAGTCAAAGTTTGCAAAATCCTATATATGATCCTAACTCCATTTTTTCAAATGGAACAAGGGTGGCTCGTTAGCATATTTTAAAAGAGCATTTTATTGCGAATAATTAAGTACCACATAGGCGGTATTTCAAGTAAGACTTTTTTCTGCAGAACACATAATAAATTCATAATTTAGTTATAAATAGATATTATTATTTAGTATAATGGTAAGTTTATAATTATTTTACTACATGCTTTTTGGATATTAACCTTTCTTAAAATACCGCCTATATATGTAGTACCAAATGATTTAAAAATTAAATGCTCTTCTAGGATATGCTAACAAGCCATTCTCGTTTCATTAAAAAAAGAGTTATAACCATAAATAGAATATTGCACTTTATTTAGGTAGTAGTTATTTGATAATAACGACCGTGGTGGCACTACCGCGTTGTCTAAAAGGTGCTGTGAAATGCAACTGCATGTTTCAGTGCTTGGACAACGTTGACGGAACAGGGGGAACGATGGGTTAAACATTTAATAACCCGACACCCACGGTACTCTGGTATTTAGGCATAGACCTTCGTGGGATGTCAAAAAGATAAAAAAACTCCGCCCTGAGAGGTCGTAAAGAACAAAAGACGATTAAAATTATTTATTTATGGCTACTTGACCTAAAATAAACGGTTTTAGCTTAATCATGGCATTCTGGATTGGAATAAAAAAAATTGACAGCAGAAATGTCAAAAATGACACGTAAGGTATATTGTAATCAGAATGTCATATCCTATCGAAATAAGATAAAATATTCCGGTGATGCCATTTCAAATTTGAAAATAGCTATCATTTCCGGTTAAACCGGAAGTACTAGAAATTAGGCGAATAGATTAACCAATCCAAAATTATGTCAAATAACGATATACTAAATTTCATTTTTCTATCTTAAAAGGTAAAAAAGTTATAGTGGGGAACCACATGTGTGAAACACCCAGTATAGTAATAGTTAAAAGAATAGCCCTCTTCCAACCGTAGCTATAGTCCTAGTTTACCAAAAATAGTAGAGACCCGCATAGAAAAATTCGGGTAATGAAAAAAGCCTATCACGCCGACCTGGTTAAATGCCTGAAGCCGCGTCCAGATCAATAAATATTTACTTTATGCGTTGTATTTAACGCAAATTTTTCTCGTGTTCGTCAAAATTTTTACATATATACAATATAAAAGTTTTGACGAATACGAGCTAATTTGCGTCAAATACAACGCACAACGTAAATATTTATTGATCTGGACGCGGCTTTAGACAAAACAATGTCGTACAATACTCCAATAGAAATAAAACTCAACAACCTTGTAACAGTATCAATGCGAAGAAAACTTAATGTGGGTTTATTCTTCAAGTTTGGTTTATAAGCTTGAACCCTTTTTTTTCTTTCACTGCTGATATCATACATTTTAAGTTCAGGTTTTATATCTTAAACACGTGCACAATTATATTGAAATGTGCAGTTCATCATCTATTTCTAAGTTTATAATTTTTCAATAAATAAATTTAAAATTCTAGCAAGGCGTTAATAAGTAGCTTCTCGCATGGTAAAATTAAAATTCTTTAACAAGGTTGTCTGTACTGCGCCAATAAATTTCCCAGAATGGGAAAACAAATAAGTTAGTTTTAAACAAAGTCAATTTACAATTTTATTGAAAATTTAAATGCAGATTATCAATATGTGTGGTCTTAGTATCCTTCAATTGTTGCTTAAGTAGCAAGAACACTCATAGAACACTATTTAATGCAGTGGTAAAAATAGGGTATGTGGCAGATATCACATTCCTATCCAAGGCAACAGCAAGATTTTTTTTAATGTCAATCCAATGAAGCCAAATCTGGCAAATATGGGACATAAGAAACTATCTCAAAGCCTTAATAATTAACTTTTCCTTTAAAAATGGCAAAGTGCATTGTGCTGGTAAAACAAAGTTTTCTTTATTTGGGAAATCAGGACGTTTCTAGTAAAGTCGTAACTGTGAATATTACTTACTTACTACATATTAGCGTGTCCGATCTCAGCAATCCTCGTCCTTTAATAAACAAATAATACAGAACCGTTTGTATTTTGTTTACATGTGTAATTCATATAATTGTGTCTGTTTTTTACACGGGAAAATTAGTGTTACATCAAAATATTTTTGGACCAAAGATGAATTTGTTTTTTATTAGATTTATAGAGCAGGTTTAAAAACGCCCTGTACTTTATAATAAAATTATACTTTAAAGGAATATTTGCGAATAACACAAAAAGATCTTGAAATGAAATAGCAAAAGAAGTCAACCTGTCAGAAAAGAAAATTTTTTGTTTTTTTGTTTGGTTGGATTCAGGCTTTTGTGTATTTTTTTCCCAGGGAGCCGTCTGCATGTCCGGTGGCACTGCAGCCTGAAGGCTTATTGTACCAAACTCCCGTTTTTATTGTACCCATTCCAGTACCCTAGTTCCTTGAAGAAGGCGGTATAGGTCTGCTGGGTGCGTACCATATGCGTCTTTTGTGATCCAGTGCCTCACACTCTGACAGTATGTGGGATACTGTTTCGGTCTCTGCTCCACATAATCTGCAGTCCAGATCTCCGTTGTATAATCCCATTTTATTTAGGTGTTCTTTCACTGGAGCATGTCCGGTGAGGAAACCTGTGATCGTTCTTAGCTGATTCCTACCCATTTTGAGTAGTTCTTTAGCTCTTTTTGTGCATGGTCCACTGATGTATATTTTCCCATGCATGTGTTGAGGAAGCCTTTCCCAGTGCAGTCTTTGCTGGTCCTTTACCAAGTTTTGTACCGCACTCCGGAAGGTACTCTTTGGCACTCCAAGGACTGGTTCTGGCCCGACGTATGTCGTGGCTGACCCCTTCTAGCCAGTTCATCTACGTTTTCATTGCCTCGAATTCCGCAATGCTCTGGCACTCACATCAACCTCGTGTTGTTGCGTTCCGCCAGTTCCCTGAGTTCCTCGAGGCATTCTAGTACCAGCCCAGACGATACCTTGGGATTAATTAGTGCACCAAGGGCTGCTTGACTATCCGTAAGAATGTTGATTGTACAATTTGTGCGGGGCCTTTGGTTGTTAATCCTGGCACATTGTAAGATCGCAAAAATTTCTGCTTGAAATACAGAGGCGTGGTTTCCCAGTGAAAAGGTCAAACAAGTGTTTCCCATCTCACTGTAGACACCTGCTCCTGACCCTTCTTCGGTTTTGGACCCGTCCGTATACCAGGTTTGACCTCGAAGAGAGAGTCTGAAATTTTCGTTTGCCCAGTTCTCCCTTGGGTGTATTGTCACCTGAAAGGGTCTTCTGGGTATATATAGTCTGTCCTCATATCCATTATGGGAATCCTTATGATATTTTTATTTCCATGTGTCCTGATCTAACTTTTGTGTTGCTCAGGTTATTTTTCAGTCTGTATACCCCCATTCTCGCCTCCCTTGTACCACTATATGCAGTGGCGGGAGGTCAAGTAGGGTCTCCAAGACCGCTGTTGGTGTACTTTTAATGCATCCCGCTATGCCAAGGCAGGCTAGTCTTTGCACCTTGCCCAGCCGAAGCATAGCCGTGTGCTGTCTGGTCTTGGTCCACCAAACAATGGATGCATATGTTATGGCTGGTTTCACCACAGTATTGTACAACCAGTGAACCATTTGTGGTCTTAGTCCCCACGTTTTGCCATATGTTCTGCGAGCCAGAATTAATGTTATTTCCGCTCTTTTGATTACTTTGTCCAAATGGTGGTTCCAGGTGAGTTTTGAGTCCAATATAACCCCCAAATACTTAACCTCCCCATCATTGGTATTTCAGTGCCTTGAAGATTAAGAGGACCCAAACCCTCTAGTTTTCTTCCTTTTGTGAAAGGCACTATTCTGGATTTGGTTGGACTGATTTTTAAACCAACCTCTTCCGTCCAAGTAGCTACTATATTCAGAGCCTGTTGCATTGTGTACACGTATATATGCGTGACCCATGTGCGGAGTGCCTAAGCTTTACATGATTCAGACAGCAAACTAATAAGCCTAGCTATCTCAATTTCCTAACTTGAACCGTATATTATCTACAGGGTGGAACACATCAAAATAATATGATAAATTCATATATATTCTTTTTCCAAAGCCCCTCTTTACGAAGATATGTGCCCTTAAATGGCGCCGCTTATAACCGTTTTTTTATAACTTTAGATGTACTTATAATAAATTAATTTATTTTTAATGTGATGAATAATAAGTAAGAACCCCTTAGAATGGTATTCTTGTAAAATATTTTTATTCATTAGGTCGCCAGGGGCGGACTAACCAATACACAGTAGTACCTACTAATCATTTTCACATTCTTTATAATAAAGGAACACAAATGGTACTTTAAATAACCTAAACCCTTAATAGAATAACCACTTTTAAAACAAATTAAACCGAAAAAAATCAGTAAAACTCACTTAGGAATTAAAAATATTAAATAATAAAAAAGAAGTTGGATAATAACATATGGTATTAAAAGTAGTATAAAAGCTTTCGTCCATTTGGTATTAACATTTAGTAGTTTAGCGCATATGATATAACCCACTTCATTTTTTATTTTTACCTTTTTAGTAAGTTTAATTTATTTTTTGAAGTCGGTTTAATTTTTTTAAAAAGTGTCTATTTTTCGCTTTTGGTTTATTTTTGTCTTCTAATTTATTATCATTACTATTAAATCGGTAATCATACAGTAAAAAACAATACCAGTACCTCTTTCAGAGACTACATTAAAAAGCACAATGGCGTGTAATTTGATTGGATGCATAGCTGTCACATTGGAAGGTCATGGTGAGCTCTGTTTTTTTAAATTTCCTAATAAAACGAATTTAAAGAAAAATATTTACCTAACCAGAACGAAGTATGACCCCCAATGTCAATCAATCAAATTACACGTTTTTGTGCTGTTTACTGTAGCCTCTCTTTTAGTTTGGTGAAAAGAGTAAATTTTGTATAAGATTTGTTTAACTTTACACCAATAGGTGGCGCTAGTTCAGCTTTGTCGCACGAACAACATACGGTAGAGAGAAAACAATGGGTCTAGTACTTAGTCTCTTGCGATTCTGACTTAGTTCTTTATGGGACCACCGCAAAAGTGCACTCTTTCAAATAAAAAAAAACAATTTTTAAAATTGGTCCACAATTAACGGAGTAATCGCGTTACATACACACAAAAAGAAAACATACGGGACGAATTGATAACCTTCTTCTTTTGAAGGAACTCCTGTTCGATATCGATATATTAAACGTTTTCGAGAAAAATAACTTTTGCTTAAATAGCGTTGTATTTAATAATTTTTGTGTCGGTTCGATATATCGCTGCTTTCCGGAAGGACCAGCACAATCCGAAAAATAATTTTTAAGATTTTTGTACTATTAGACTTGGCAGTACTAACCAGATAAAAATGTCACAAACTGAACACGGCTGTCCTGTTTTCAGTTTTTGGGTATTAGTAATCCCAAAAATAATTTTTTGTGTTGTGCCGATCTTATGCATTCTCTAGCTTTTATTATATCAAAGATGGTGAGACCCTCCGTAATGCTGCAGCAATATGTATTTATTAGCCCCTTCTTCTTTTAACACTACCATGTTAAGGTTTTTTTATTTTTATGACATGACAAAGCGTTTTGATACTAAAATAGAATTACTTTGAAACTCCTTATCCTTATTATATTATTATTGAAACTATTCATATTAGTTTAAAAACTGAATTATTCATTTCTAATAGTATGAGTCATCCAAAATGCGTAAGCCCAAATGATAAAATCGTATACCGACACCTCGACGTTTTTGGGTTTTCCACCCAGAGGTGCCCATATACATGTCAGTATTTTTTAAATAGTATGATGGTCGCCTGCTATTTTAAATTCAATGTGAAGCACGTGCATTACTTAGTTGTAGAAATTATAATAATATGTTGTTGAATTAATAATTTTAAATAATCTTTTAAGATGGGTCCACTGTGCGATATTTTTTCTTTGTCTCTGTTTATCCATGCTTTCTGTAATAGAGCTTAAAAAATAAAAAACACAGGTTAACAAAAAAATAACTTCTTTTGTTCTCATGCTTAAAGTTTTATTTTTAGTTCTTAAAGTTTGCTTTTGTCTGTTTCACGTTGATAAGTATACTTAATATCATAGAGGTCATACAGACATAAAAGAAATACAATTAAAAAGAAAAAAATATGGTACGTCATTGATTTTTCCAATATTAAAAATTATTTTTTAAATCATCATTTATTTTTTAACAAATTTGACCTCTTAAATATTTTTACTCCGATGCACCGTTTTCGCGTAAAGAAAAAACTTTAATTGGGGAACAGCATACTAGTTTAAAATAATTTCGTTTTATATGCCTGAAATCAGTTTTAATTTTTTTGCGCGAAAATGTTGTATTGGAGAAAAACTCAGGAAGTCAAATTTCTTAAAAAGTAAATAAAGATTTGGAAAATAATTTTAATTTAAAAACAGTGCCATACTATAGATTCGTTTAAAAATCTACAGTATACATCCCATTCGAACGCCACTGGTAAAAATAAAAACTCTTTTACATTAAAAAATGCCTATTGATGCGTAGTAGGTTCATGTCAAATTTTATGAAAATATCTCAAACAGTTTTGAAGTTATGATAAGAAAACCATTTTTGTCTTTAAATTTTAACTCCCTATGCCCCATAGCTTAAAAGTTAAGAGGTTAACGACATGTTCCTATGAACTTTAAAATAAGCCGAGGAATTTCATCCTGTATTTTTAGCTATCAATTCAAGTATTGTATAAAAATCATTGATTTTTGCCAAAAACTTGGAAAATGGCACTAATTTCTAAAACAGCTTAACTTTAATAAAAAAAATGTATTTTTGCCTTAGTTTTGGCGTAGAAGCAACTAAAATTTAATATGTAGAAGTCAGACCCAGAAATCGAGTTGACCAGTGTTTTTAATATGCAATATATATTATCATTTTTATTCTCATGTGAATTATGTCTAGGGTTACCATAAGTTTTATAGGCAATGTCGCACACCTTAATTTCTGGTATCTTTAAGTTAAGGCACTATGTTTTTATATATTTATAAAATTCAGCAGCAATACTGCAAAATTGTTTCGACAGATTCTAATTATTTACATAGTTTGATAAATTCTGATAAAGAGGTTTATGCCAAATTAAATATATTGTTCCATATAGTAAATCGGGACTTTTCGCTTTAAATTGGACTTTGGGACATAAGGCCTAATAACGCTGACAGTCCCGGATATATCGGGATGTATGACAACCCTAAATAATGTATAATGATTTAGTTTAAAAACTGGGCAAATAGGTTGGGAAATAGACTTTAATCCTGTTAAAGTGTGCTGTCAAAATTCAAAATAATAATAATAAAAGCACAGTAATCATATTAAGCCCAATTTATTATTAACCTTGAAATTAGTTAACTAGTAAGTTATGTGTGTCCTAGGCGTCATGGCATTTTTGGGGTAAAAACTATAAATAAATGCCTTTGGCAAATATCTAAAGACAGTATACATTAAACTGGGCCAAAAAATCTACTATTTTTAATATCTCGAAAATATTGTTTAGGCAGGATCACCAACTACTTTTATTGGGGGTCCTTTAAAAATAATATAATCGTCGCGGTCCGGAAAGAAAAAGGATCCCCGGACCGGAAGCCGTAAGCGATAGCGCGTACGACTGACGATCTTGCTCTTCGCGCCAATTCGTTAACGAGTCGATCATAGCAAAAGACAGCATGGAATAACAAAGTCGGTCTATATAGGGTCGCGACATTCGGACATATTGCTTTGACATTATGATCGTCACATTCCCATTTTTTCGGCCATGTTGTTCAGTGCCGGAAATATACAGTTTATTGTATTAGTAGAACAACCGTTTACACAACAGTTTAATAATTATTAAGTTGTAAATTCTTTTACTTTAAATAAAAAAACATTTGGAACACATCTTTCAACAAATATCACTTCCAAAACAATGCAAAATAAAAATGCGCAAATTCTAGACGCCACTGGATTGATCATCAGCTTTGATTTTACCCAGTCTTGCCAACTTTTCTCCATGGAGTGCCCTTCCTTGCGTCCTCGACCTCGAACCGCCTAAAAGTTAAGGATGTGTCGTAACCTCATAAATATAAACTAACCTTGATGGAAATAAACAAAATTTTCGTACTCAACAAGGTCCGCACGTTTCAGGCTGGCGGTCCGGGATTCGACCGCGGTGACCCCTGGTTTGGGGGTACAAAAAGACAATATCGTGAAGGTTTGAGCCCTATAGTCCAGGAGATAGCATCTCAAGGAAAAAAAAGCACATACTTTTCCTTTAACTCTTGTAAGTATGATCTTATGTAAAAACGTTAAAAACTGTTTTGTAGAGCATCAAATTCCCTTTTAGAATCTATGTTGTTCCTTTCCATATATTTATTTTTCGTTAGTTACAAAATTTTAAAATAAAAAAGGTAAATCTAAAAAATATATCAATGTTTAAAGTTTGATTATTTTAAATGGTTTGTCTGGCGAAAATTATTTGATAATTATTACTAAGACGTTTTTGCGAAATTTAATTTCCTAAGGCATATGCGCGAGATAACTTTTTTACCTCAATAAATAGGCAGCTTTGGCGCAAAAATGAAGGTTAAAATAAAAAATCCAAAAATTATAGGAGATAGACCTCTAAATAATAATTTTTGTCACCTTTAATAATATTTTCGATATGTTAAAAAAAAGTTGATTTTTTTGGCCTAGTCTAGTAAACATTCATAGGATTGTAAAATGAGCATTTAAAAGCTGTTTAAAGTATAAAAAGGCTCCTCTTTGAATTAAAATAGTAATTTCGATTTTGAGACCTTGAATTAGGAATCCAAATAATTTATTTTTAATTTTTGGTTCCTTAAAATCAACATATTATTAATTTATAAATTATTTTAATCGTGATAACATTTTGCACATAAAATTTAATTTAAATTTTTGCAATTATTCAAAAACAAAAGTTTGGCATCATCTTATACATAATTTATTAGCTGATTATACTGCATTTTTTATCAGTTGAAACTAAATTTGATATTACCATACAGGGTGAATTTAAAAAATAAAACCGCAATTGCCTTTGTCGTTAGTTGATTTTTATCTGTACTTAAAGTAATTAAACAATCATTAGAATTATTGAAACACTTGTGTCAAAATATTATTTATATTTGAATGCCCGAGGTGATATGAGTTATTACGTAAAATTACGAAACTTGTCAATCCATCCAGTGCAATTTTATGGAATTTAGTAGTCAAGTACTTAAGCGTTGTTTAGATACAGCTGGTAATTTAGTCGAGTAGCGAGTAATTAAGCATTTTCGTGCGTGCGGACATTAAAAATTAGGAAAGAAGTTTAGTGTAGTAGCTGTCCACACGCACAAAAATATTTAATTACTCGCTACTTGACTAAATTACTAGCCGTGTCTGAACAAGGCTTTAAGTTAGAAACAGGCGCGGCAAGTTTTAAGATTTTATATGGGTGCCAAATGTGTTAAAAATGTTTGAAGACCAATAAAAAACAAGGTCATCATCCCTTGAAAATACCAACTTACTCAAATATTTTTTGCTCTTGCAAAAAAGGGGTTTTTACACACCTACTTATTCTATAGGGTGATCAAACTTAAGTCGGCACTATTGCTAACTTCTTTATTATTGGAGATACAAAGTCAGTTAAATTTGTGAAGTTGTAGTACTTTTTTGCTGAATAAAGGGCTGCCAACAGAAAAACAATTGACCATTGAGTTATCGATTTATTGCAAAAATTTTCTTTTTTCATTGGGACACCCTGTATATTGTATCACTATTCAAAAGATCTATCAAAGAGCTTTAAAAAAGTTAACATTTTTTATATCAAATTTTTACTTGTTTAAAAATATGGCCATCTCAAAAATTTGATATTAAACTTTTTAATTAAAAATTCCTGTAATTACATTACCATCAAACAGATATTTTAAAGAGCTTTAAGAAAATACCTACCCTTAGTTTTAAAAATATGACCACTTAAATCTAAAAACTATGTTAAATTTTCATTATGTCTACAGCTGTGAGCCATCAGCACTAAGTTTAGTGTCGTGGATAAAATGGACAGTGTATCTACTATTTTTTTTTTTTTTGATTTGAATGGCCATATTTCTTAAACTATAGAGATAGTCATATAAAATGTGATATTTTCTTAAAGCTCTTAAAAAATCTATTTAAGGGTGATGCAATATACAGGATTTTTATTTAAAAATGCCAGTTTTCTATAAAATTCCTGAGGGTGGCCATATTTTCCGTAACTAGTAAAAATTGGATATAGAAAAAAACATGTTGACTTTTTTAAAGTTCATTAATAGGTCTTTCGAATGGTAATACAATATACAGGGTGTTCCATTTAAAAAAGTACATTTTTGCAATAAATTAAAAACCCGTAGGCAAAGACTAAAACCTGCCTGGAACCAATACTTTAAAAAATACACAATGTGCTCGAAATTGGTAGGAAATGTATTGGAAAATTGAAACTATAAGAGATACAAAATTGGTTAAATAGACTAATTTGTGTGCCATCTAACCGTTAATCTAATGCCAATTTAATAAAGAATGTATCTTGTTTGATTTTTTACAGATGCCAGAATTTTTTTTAAATAAAAAAACTACAGCATTTTTTAGAAATACACATTTTCAGTTTTTTTTCAATTACTCAAAAACCAAACAAAATACAGCCGTCATTAAAACGAGCATTAATTTAACGGTTAAATTGCCTAGAACTTTTTAATTTAACCACCTTTCTATCTCTTGTAGTTTCCAATATCCCAATACATTCCCTATTAATTTCGAACCCACTGTATTTAGAATAATTGGTAATTAAGCCTAGGAATTCAAAATTCAATAGTCATGAAGTCGTGACCTGCCAATGCATAAGAATATCTAGCGAAAGGCTAAAGTATCTTAAAGAAGCATTTCTTACTCTCTAAGATCCAAAAAGATTTTATTTTTAAAAGCTTTTATTAAACTTGCATTGTTTGTATGTATGTATGTACGGGTGGAATGTTGCCACTCGATTTTGAAGCATTTATTTTTAACCGGTTTAGATGAAAATGCATAAATAATTGTGCGACGTCATTCTAAATCCAACATGGTGGAACCTCCAAGATGGCGGACTAGTTATTTTTAATGGATATCCACAATATGGGTATCAAATAAAAGAGCTGGCTGTGGATAAGTTAAAAAATATCGGGACGTCGATCAGTAGTAATTCAATATATCGTACTTCCAAAAATGGCGTACTTACTAGTTATTTGTAATTCACTGCTACATTAGGGGGCGTCCATAAATTATGTGAGGTTTTTTTATATTTTGGACCCCCTCCCCCTTGGTAAGATTAGGTGAGATTTTTCAAAACTAAAGTTGACGGTAAAAATAAAAGAAATAAAAATCCATTTAAATATTACAAATACTTCTTAATTTATTAAAAAAAAATATTTATTTTTTAACTACTTTAAAAAGTATAAGGTACATAGTACAATTTTTCAGGGGTAATTAATTTTTTTACATCATTGAAAACTTCCTCCTACATAGCTTTGATTTAAGTGAATATTTTTCTTTTTTTTCACTTTTTCATAAACAGTTTATAGTTTTTTTAAGTACGCTATATATCCTTAGACTTTAAATAAAACTGCTTCTAATATAATGTAAAACCATAAATCAATACAATAATACAGAGTAAAATTTTCATTTCATTCAACATTTTTTTCAATGGTTGCACACATAATGAACCACACTGTATATATTTAAATAATTCTTGTAGAACGGAAGAGTAATACTTATCTAAAAGTTACGAGGTAACAACTTGATTTGAATTTAAATTTTCTCTGTCTATTGAAAACTAATAAAATTTTAAATATTTGTTATTACCATTATTACACAATATCAAGTCATTGTTTCGGTGCCCATAAAATTTATTGCTTTTTTATTTTTGTATATTTATTACTGCCAAACTTTTACACCTTACTAAGTTTTTTTATAAATTGTTTTTTTTTATTTTAAAAATAGTTATGTTTCGACCATAAAATAAAAACATAAGTTTGCATTGTGTTTGATAATTATGAGTATTATTTTAAAAAAATTAAATTTAAAATGACCATTAAATCCCAGTAAATAATTAGTAATAAAAGGTACAGGCATAATTTTAAAAATAAATATACTAACAAATACCATTAGTTTCATAATACCTACTGCAAAATCCAATCTCGAAAAGAATTATCTTAAAATTATAAGTAAATTAATTCGTCACAACAATACAGATCATTGGGTTTGATTTATTAGCTACCAGTTAACTGATTTGGTGCTCCATGTATGCATCCTGGTCCAACAAGATAGGACCCGAACCTCTCACTTTGTTCGCAATAGCGGATTTATATATTTGCCGCCCGAAGGCTTTTAATTTTTGCCGCCCCTAATTTTTAAATCTTTTGGTTGGGGGAAATATCGAACACAAAAAAAAGGTTTTTACTTTTATTTCTTTACTCCTACAATATTTCTAAATAGAAATATACATTTTATGAAGTAAATCTGCCGCCCCCTAAAAATTTGTCGCCGTAGTTTCCATCCGACTCAGCATGGTGGTAATTCCAACACTATTTGTTCGTCTTTTGTTTCTAGAGTTCCTAGAGTGTGAAACCTGTTGCCCGCGGAGTTCTTCACTTCTCCTCCAAACTTCCAATATTTAAGTTCCTAACCCATGTATGTCATTGATTTTGTACTTCAATAATGCTTTTATACACTCATGGACAAAATTATCGAATATTTTGAAATGTTCGAAATTACTTTAAAAAAAAATCTGCTGAGGCAAGTAACTTCAACAAAGGAGCATTTTCACCTACTAAATAAATACCATCAGCTTAATATAAGCTTACTGCAATAATTTAAAATTGTGCTTCAGTAATGGCGATAACAAAAAACTTTTAGATAATTTTGTCTTTAAGTTTTTTTTTCCTAAGAATAAATTTGTTTCATACGGCCTTGTTTAGGCCATCCTCAGTTTTATAAGGGGTTTTAAAATTCGCTAAGTACAAATATTTTTAGGGCGTAATTTTATGGCCAAAATAAGATTTTTCTTCTATAAACATGTGTCCTAAAATGTCGGTGGTACCCAAGCTCCCTACAACAAATGAAAGTTGCATACAGAAAGCGATTATTTTAAAATGTGACTACAATTTCGCATTAAATTGCACGAAAAATTTTACCGCTAAAGAAAGGCAAAATTCTTTGCTAAACAATTTGCTGCCCTACCGTAAATCATCCAATTCCAGCTATTGCCCCAGTTCCCCATAAAATGCCCGATATAATTTTTAGGGTGAAACACATTAAACGTATCCTTTCTTCTCTTAACACCAAGAAATTTTCTGGGCTGGAGGGCATACCAGCACTCGTTTAAAAAAAATGTGCTTTAGAACTTGCACCCATCTTACACGGCTCTTTAGAATTTCTTACGATATAGGTATAGATCTGGAAAGCTGCACGTGTTCAACCTATTCCAAAGAAATAATCTAAATCTCTTCCATCTAACCACTGACCCATTTCACTTAGTTATGAAGAAATTTAATAATTTACAAATCCTTAAGTACCTACTTAGAAAAACACAACATTTTGCATGACAGGTAGTATGTATTTCGCCACAAAAGATCTACAGCAGATCTTTTTTCTTTCATAGCACATAGCTGGAATGAATCTCTTGAGTTTCTAGGTAAGTCCCCAGATCGTTGCTCTTAATATATCCAAAGCATTTGACCAGGTTTGGCATGACGCGCTCCTTAATAAACTTCCCTCCTATGGTCTTTAACTAAACTCTCTTCTTGGCTCTCTAGTTATCTTTCTGATCAACGGATATCAGTTATTGTGAATGGCCACTTTTCAAGCTTTCACCAAGTAAATGCTGGAGTGCCTTAGGGCGTAGTACTGGCACCAGCATTGTTTTTTCTTCACGGCCTTCTCTCGTCCACAACTAATTCCATTCATATATTTGCCGACGACAGTACCCTTCCCTCCAGTTTTCAGGTTTCTGAACCAATCTCTAAACCTGATTTGAAGGGAAAACGCAAAGCAATGCATGCATGGATTGGGGCGCGAAAAAGTTCGTCCATTTATATGCATCCAAAATACAATCATGTTGCTTGTCGCGAAAAAAGTCATCAAATACAAATTCTTTACTTATGAGCGTCCAAGTTTTGCAAAGCAAAGACACTTTTAATCGTGTGGGCATCATATTTAAAAATAACCTTGACTGTCTTAAACACATTGCCACGGCAGCGTCAAAAAAGCTTGGTTTCCTCTTTTGACCAAAATGTATTTTCCCATTCTAACTTATAAACTTTGAATGTGCCCCAATTTGGCCCCTTCTCTTGCCATCCTCGGGCTGTGAGAGATTTATTGCTTATTTATAGATATTTATATGGCTTCTGCTCTAAATAATTGTCCAGTATAATTTTTTTACTCACGTTTTCCAACAGAAAAACTTATCGTGCCGCACGTCTGCATTCCTATGCGCTTAAACTGGACAGGCCCCGAACTTCCCACTTTTTTCGTTCTTTAATTCCTAGAGTTTCTAGAATGTGGAACCCGCTGCCCTCGGAGGTCATTTTTTCTCTCCCAAACCTTTGATCATTTAAGTCCCGTGTCAACAAACTCCCTCTTACATCGCTTAAGACATCCACTGTAGTTAGTATTCAGGCTTTTGGCCTTCGTGGATTGTCCAAATATAAAAAAATATATACCGGGTGATGCATCGCCGGGCGGGACAAAGAAAATCCCATATAATTTTTAATGGGGTCAATTACTGGCTCCCCTATTTATTCTAGAGAAAAATTCTATTGAAGTTTATTAACGAATTAAGTTAAGTTAAACTAAACTAGAGTAAACAATTTCAAGAACTTATGACATTTTACATGCTTCCAATAAATTATTAATATTATTACAATAATTAATATGTTGGAAATAAATTTAAGATTTAAGAAAATTTTCAAATATTCCTCCATTGACTGCTAGACAATAACCCAGACGTTCATAAAATTGTCTTCTTACATTGGCATTAGAAAGTGCTTCAACCGCGTAGGGTTATTTGCACATCAACAGTAAATTAGTTTAATTTTATTTTAGTACACTGTGTTCTGGTATGTCTTTAAATCGACTTAAACAAACCACAATCTTTAATAAAGTTTATAGTATCTGTTAAGTTGTTGTTTAAGATGTCCTGAAGGGAGTTTTTAAATTTATATTTAAGTCTTTCTGCTGTAAATTTTGAACATTCCATTAAAATATGTTTTACAGTTAGGGGTACTGCACACAGTTCACATACCGGCCGGTTCTCTTTCGATAAAAGGTAACTATGTGTAAGGTTTGTGTGACCTATGCGGAGGCGATTTATGGTTACTTGTTCCTTTCGATTAGTTAGGTTACACTGCCGCGGTTTTACACTAGTCTTACACTCCCGTAGCAACGACGTCGCAGACTCCCACTCCTCTTGCCATGAACACAATATTTGGTTTTTGATGAAACTTTTAAAGTCTTCTCTTAGTGTATTAGGCACAATTATAGAGTCAGCATTTTCTTTAGCAGACCGGGCTGCTTTATCTGCCTGTTCATTGCCGTCTATTCCTATATGTGATGGTACCCATATAAGAACCACTTCTCTATGTGCCGCTTGTATCTTGGAAAGAACTCTGTAGACTCTTTGTACTAGAGGATGATTTGAGAAAGCATTTTGAATAGCTGTTATAGAGCTAAGGGAGTCGGAGATAATAGCTGAGAACTGGTTGTCGCTTTGTTCTACGAACATGAGAGCTTGGAGAATGGCATACAATTCTGCTGTATAAATACTCGTGTATTTGCTCATAATGAAAGTAAGTGTGCTTTTTTGGGTAACTACGGCAGCGCTGGTACTTTGTAACGACTTAGATGCATCTGTGTATATTGTATCTCCCTTGGGTAGATTGTTTAATATGGATAGAAATTCGGCCTTTATCAGAATTGGGGGTGTGTCATGCTTATTGTATTGTTCTAATCTAGTAATACAACATGGTTTTGTAATAGTCCACGGAGGCGGCATAAAAGGATCTTGTTGAAAAAATTTGGGAAATTGTATGTGAAATTTTTGTTGGTAACGGTTTATACGCTCATAAAACGCTGGACGAGAACGGGATTTGCTATTGTAGATGTTGGTATAGCGTGAGGCGAAAGTATTGCGTAGGGTTGGGTTTTTGGGGTTAGCGCTTACGGATGTGGCATATGAAAGAGACAAAAATGCTCTCCGGAGTCTTAGCGGAGGTTCTGCAGCTTCACAAAGAATGCTATTCACAGGACTGGTGCAAAAAGCGCCGAGTGCAAGGCGAATTGCTGAATTATGGATAGGATCGAGGAGTTTTAGGACAGAGTTTGTAGCTGAGTCATAGGCAGCCGCGCCATAATCGATGCGGGATCTAATAAGAGCTCTGTATACCTTTAAGAGTGTGTTAGTGTCTGCTCCCCATGATCTGGTGGTTAAAACCTTCAAAATATTTAAACCCGTTCTGCATGTTGATACAAGGTTTTGGATATGAGGTTTCCATGTGAGTTTTTCGTCAAATATCACTCCGAGAAATTTGACTTTATCATAAAATTTTAGCGTCTGGCCATAAATCCTTAATAGCGGTGTAATGTTTTCGGTAGACTTTGAAAAATAAATGCATTTTGTTTTTGTTGTGGAGAATTGAAAGCCTGTCTTTTGTGACCATTCTTCTAGGTTTCTAAGGTTTTGTTGTAAAATATTGCGCATGGATTGTAGACTTTTTCCTTTAATAATCAGAACTAAATCATCGGCGTAGAGTCTGCATTTAACTGGAGTTGTGATGTAACTAGTGACGCTATTTATTGCAGCTAGAAATAGTGTAGTGCTGAGGACAGAGCCTTGCGGGATACAGTTTTCTAAAGTCGTCTGCTCTGATAAAGGTCCATGTTTGCCCTTTCCATCATGTCAAAAACAAAATTCCTGCCGTCGTATTTCATCCCCATCCCTTAGCTCTTGATGTCTTTCATATTTGTATGAAATGTATTTATGCCTTTTCAAAATTCGGAGCACTGTTGATTGATCTTTTCACCATGACATCCTGAAGTTTCCTTGTACTCATTCCTTCCCTTCATTTTTCTTCCACGTGCAATAAAGAATTTTTCAAGTCTCTATCATCTCTTACATTTTCTTCTCTTTGATACCCCTTAGCTTCACATCTGTTGCAGTGTATTGAGTACTGTGCCTTTGGTCTCAAATTTTTTGATAGTCCTTATCGACTGTTGATTACCTTTGGGTAACTATTTCCTTGATGGTACCATTTTAATCATCAACCGCTTTTTCTTCAGTAGTATAACTCATGCGGTTGTCTTTTGCGTCTCGCGATTTGGTGATAATTATAAGCTACTTCGAAATTTCTTCAAAACGACGGCACTGTCGGCATATTCTGTCACGCTCTAACTGGCCATTACACCCATTGTCAGTTCATAAATATGAGGCGATAATAGTATGTAACAATTTTTAAAAAAATATATTAGCATCTAACTAGCAAACGGGTTAACCGAAAAATTTAAACTTTTTACCATGGACGTAGATTTGAGGGTGACAATTTTCAAACGAACGGCATTTAATATTCCTTGAATTCATGATCTTGCGAAAATTCGGCGAAACACGTCAACTTAGATATCGAGGGGGACAACTTTTGAGGCATCTGTTATTTTTGTAAATTCAACCCCCTTACGCCCAGGGCAACTACCCCTAAAATTTTAAATAGCAACCCCCAATTTTGCCACCATTTTTGAAATCTACATGTAATTCTAGGTTAGATACATCACTTTTTTTTTTTTTTGGTAAAATTGAAGTAGAGGACCTTACAAATTATTAAACGTATTTCATTTATTTCAGTACAATAATTCAAGTTTTCACAATATTCAACAAAAATAGCAAGCTCTTAAAAATAATGATAAAGAATGTAGCGATATTACTGAACCTCTTAATCTGGTTTAACCTCACCTAGTTACTTTATAAATTGTTCAAAATGGTTTCCATTCTTTTCTAAACACATGTACAACCTAAGCTCAAACTGTTCGCGGACCTTCTGGAATGTCTCTGGTGAAATAGCTCTACATTCCTGTATAATCCTTTGTTGGAGGTCTTCTATTGAGTCTGGTTGCGTTTTGAATACGACAGATTTCAAATGACCCCATAGAAAGAAATCGAGTGGTGTCAGATCTGGGGATCTAGGTGGCCATTCAATAGGTCCTCTTCTTCCAATCCACTGCTCTGGATAATGGTTATCCAACCACTCTCTCACTGGG
Organism: Listronotus bonariensis; assembly: GCA_014170235.1. Classification (NCBI taxonomy): domain Eukaryota; kingdom Metazoa; phylum Arthropoda; class Insecta; order Coleoptera; family Curculionidae; genus Listronotus; species Listronotus bonariensis. Next base: position 161,088 of record JACEGR010000536.1, read on the forward strand.
CGTACATAGTGAGGAGGCGCTCCGTCTTGCTGAAAGTGCAATAGCTGCTCATCTAAAGCAATATTTCCATCGACGTCCCTTTGATTTTCCACCTCGTGAATTATAAGAGGCTCTATTCCTCGATCTAACAATTCCCCATAAATTTCACCATTTAAATTTTCATTTATGAACAGTGGACCAATGATAGCATTGCCCAATATTCCAGCCCAAACATTAATTTTTTGCGGATATTGCGTATGCCCTTCTCTAATGGCGTGAGGATTGATATCGCTCCAATAACGGCAATTTTGTTTGTTCACCTTCCCATTTAAGTAAAATGTGCACTCGTCACTAAAGCAGATATTTTTATCAACTGGGGCTGGCCAATAATCCTATTAGTCATAATTTCGCAAAATTCAATCCGTCTGTCCGGGTCGTCATCCCCTAATTCTTGAGTTATTAGTAGCTTATAGGGGTGAAATTTATGGAGCTTTAATACTTTTCTGACTGATTCACGCGACAGTCCAGTTTCTTCTGCAGCTTTTCGAAGGGACAATGTGGGAGATATCGCAAATTGGCCAAGAACTTCAATTTGTCTGGCCTCATTTAACAAATATGGTTCATTCCTCTTTTTATTAGCAACAGATCCAGTTTCTTGAAATTTAGCTACTAACTCTCTTATGTACTTATGACGAACATTTTTTCCAGGATATCTTTCATTAAAAACGGCCGCCGCTCTTGTAAAGCAACGGTTTTCCGCTGCATAAATAAACACCATTTCTACGCGTTCTTCAATAGTGTAAACCATTTTAAGAAAGAAATCACAAAGTGAACAACAATAACTATTTTCAGCTTACTTTCGCCAACCGAATCAAAACATCTAATAAAATAAAAGAATGATGCATTGCACGAGAAATTGTTTACAACCTCTAAACGTTATCAGAAATACAAGATCTAGAAAAAATTGTAAACCGGCAAAATAAATTCCAAACATTTTTGGGATTATACCTTTTTGTAATTTAATACAAATAATAGCTGGGACAGTATAGTAAACGAAGCTCCTTTGAAAACTTGAATTATTGTACTGAAATAAATGAAATACGTTTAATAATTTGTAAGGTCCTCTACTTCAATTTTAACAAAAAAAATAAAAAAGTGATGTATCTAACCTAGATTTACATGTAGATTTCAGAAATGGTGGCAAAATTGGGGGTTGCTATTTAAAATTTTAGGGGTAGTTGCCCTGGGCGTAAGGGGGTTGAATTTAAAAAAATAACAAATGCCTCAAAAGTTGTCCCCCTTGATATCTAAGTTGACGTGTTTCGCCGAATTTTCACAAGATCATCAATTCAAGGAGTATTAAATGCCGTTCGTTTGAAAATTGCAAATCCACGCCAACTTGATTGGTTTAGAAGAGAAGATACAGGGTAATTGTCAAGATTTGTTGATTTTCATTATGGCTTATTACTCAAACATTAATATAAATTTGAAAACTTTTTACTTATAATCCAGTGGCGTCCTTAAAAGAAATAAATGTTTTAATTTTCAAGATATTATCGAAACTTGCATTTTTTAAATAGAACACCCTGCATCTAAGTATTTTAAAAAAATTACATTTTTTCTTGCGATTACAGCAATATATAAGGCTTAATTTGCTCGGTTCTAAGCAGCTAAAATAACAAAAGATAAAAAATAAAATAGTATATATAAATAATAATGTATATTTATTTTCAATTTGATCAGAACACTAAAACATTTATTAACCAAAACGATAATAACTACAGAAAATAGACTTATTTAAAATAGCAAGCAAAACAATTATCCCATATACCTATTAAGCAATTTGCACTTGTGCTAAATCGCAAAATATGCTCAAATGGCTACAAATATGTTCAATGCATTTTTGGACTTGGCTTGTTGTCAAGCTAGTGGCCATACAGTGAGGATATTAAAGAGTGAGTGTGTGAGTTGAACAAGATATCGAGATCGGGTAATATTTGGGTAAAAGTGTCTTACTTAGACTACTTTTTGGCATAAAAATAATTTCTGTTACATGATCTAGTACCAAAGTGGCACTGGCAACTTTTTTTTTTCAAGTGGAAAGTGGGGTTATGTTGCCCTTGTCTTAAAGGCCCGTTAATTCTTTACTCAACGCCAGTTTGCTTTCAAAAATTGGTCCAGCCGTTTCAGACTTAAAACCGTTTGAAATCAAAATTATCTATAATTTCATTTTCATATTTTGGCGAAAGAGCCCGACTACGAAGGAGGAGGGTTCTTTCGCCAAATGAATGAATGTGAGTAGTTTTTAAATAGGCAATACACTTGAAAGCTAAATTATTTGATTCTTTTGATGTACGAGTGTAATTTAGGGAGAAAATTACTAGAAAAAAGTAAAAATATCAAATATGAAGAAATAATAATTTTCTAAACAATTTATTTAACAATACAACAAACCCAAATCTTAAAAAAACTTTAAATTATTAAAGACACAGATACATTTTTATACAAAAATGTTTGCAAAATTTATAAAACTGACATATTAAATAAACAAAGCTGTTGTTAGGGTGTTGTTGTCACATTCAACAATTACAAGACATGACAGTGCAATTTTTTAATTCTTCCTATGCAATTATCGCTCTAATCAAGCGATAATTGTCGAGTAGACAAATGGGTGAGTGTAATTTTCCAACCAGTAACCAAAGGTAATTAAATATTATTTAAATTACCCGATGTTTTGGCCAAAAGCTGTTTAAAGCAAAATTAAAATAATTAATATATTAAATGCTGTTAAGTTTACATAAAATAGTGGCCTACTCTTCATAAAAGCGTTAATAAGTTTTATATTCTTGATTTTTTAAATAGTTTGCTAATTTGTTAAGCCTAATTAACCCATTAACGCCTACAGGGACCATATGGTGTCAGCAGAAGGCTCCAACTTAAAAATCTGAAATTTTATTTATATACTTCAGAATAATGGTTAAAGGGCCCACAAATGACTACCTACTTCTAGAATGTTTGATGATAAAATTTGTTTTAATTTTTTTTTCAATTTAACCTAATTTTTACTGTCTTTATTTACAATTAAATCTTGTAACTCATTTTTTTTAAATATTTGGTACCTTAATGGGTTACTTTTAAACACTCGGTCAAAACACATGCTTAAAAGAATATGACCTGAATCAAACAGATCTTTTCTCGTATATCTGAAAGTAGGTAAAAGAACATTTTCTAGTGAATTAATCCGCTACAGCAATATAGAACATATTTAAAATTTATTCGTTAGTCAAGTTTTACGTTAATACCCTAAAAGATATGTTGAGATGTTGGGTCCAGATAATGAATAAATTAATCCTTTTTAATATTCTTACCATTATGGCGAGAGACGCTATTTAAACTTTACAAGGATGACGCCCAAAAAGAAAAATTAAACCTTTTACAACTGAAACAAAGGAAAATAGTATAAATAAATGTATCTTAGGGATATGATGATGGACTTATTTGACAAAAAGTATTACTTGGAAATTTGGCCAGTTGAAAATACTTTCGGTACTGTTTCTAGAGTACCTATCCGGAAAAGGCAACATGAACAATACTTAAAAAAGATATTACCAGTCCTATTTAAAATTGGTAAGTTTAATCAAAAAAATTATTAGTTAGTCAATTAAAAGTTCAAAAAGTTCCTAAATAAATAAGGCTAAACAAGTTTAAATAAAACGGTCATTGCATAAGTCTCTTTTTAAATTTTGTTACAACAACGATAGAGGTAGTATATTTTCACCACTTTAATACGTAATAATTCTAAAAAGTACAAAAATATTAAGAAAGTGTATTTTTAAAATAACAATATTTTCGTAAAATTCTATTGTTCTAGCGCTTTTCGTTAAAAAAAAATCCAAACATTATTTTTCGCCATTTTTGTACCTTGAAATCTCCCTAATGGTTGACTTTAGGCCATTGATCTCGATGGATTGGCAATGTTATTACCTGCGCGAAACAAAAGTTACATTTCATGGGCGAAAAAACGGGTTTTAGCGCAAGCAAATCGAGGGTGAACACGCCTGGCGCCAAACAGACTATCCGCATTATCGGAAAGAATTTGTCGACGCCGTCCTGGTTTTCCGTTCACGTGCAGGTGTCCCCACGGTCTGCCCACGGTAGACCTGCACAGTTTTTTATTCAGGTAGACCTGAGCGTGTGTGGGCAAAACTGTGCAGTTTTTTAACCTGTTCAGGCGACCGGAGTAAAATCAAAAATATCCTATTTGTACCGGCCACAGACACGCAGGTCGACCGTAGAAGTCGTAAAGTTTTTTTAACCTGTTTATTTTAAAAGGCGACCGAAGCCGGCATCCTTTGTAAACTCGAGGGTGAACTGGTTTATTTGTAATTGAAAAAATACATAGTAATTGATTATGGCAACAGAATTTTTAAACAATGCAAAAATTTTTGGTTTGTTTTTTTTAAATTTTTAAAAGAATATACGAATTTGAATATATCCTAAAACTTTTCGCTCTATTAAAGTTAAAAAGCAACACCAACTAACTATAGGTAAACTCCATTTAATAACTTAATAATTATAAATATAATTTAAATGTCATAAAAAATACTAAAATTAAATAAATGTAATATACAAGGTGTCCCATAAATAAAAGATTGTGTGTGCACAGTTTTTCTCTCCGGTAGTCCGGAGTGCATATAGGGTGTTTCCCAATTTACGGTAAAAAATTAAAGGTTGTTTTGTAAGATAATAAAATTGAAAGTTGAGATTATACTCCCAACTCGGACCTATACTTAAAAAGGTAAAAGTTATTTTTTTTATTTATTTTTTTACCATAACTTTTAGCCAACCAATAGCGGTTTTTTGTTTCAAATATATAAAAAAGTGTTTAAACGACAACAGATGGGGAAAGGTCGCTTCTTATTCGGATCTTTGACTAATTGCATATCACTATGTGAAAGTAATAACAGATTTTAAAGAAAATGATATGGATATACAGGGTGGTTCAAAATCGCAAAAATAAATTTTTAAAAATAAAAAAAATGAATAATAAATTTGGAAACAACTTAATACAAAAGCATTAAAAAGTAAGTTTTATACATTTTTTATCATTTATGATTACTCAGGAAAATTAAGTGTTAACTAAAATAATCTTCACATATGCAAACATTATTAAGTTAAGTTAAAATGCATGTAAATATTATCCAAAGGGTAACGATTTATTTAACAAAAATTAAAATTTCTATTACGTATTAGTATTTAAATAAGTAAGTACATACAAAAATATTTATGATAAAATTTTTTATATTGGCAAAATACTATTTTCGTAATTTTGGATCTCCTGTATATCATAAGGCGGTTCTTTTTAACGCTTTTATTTTAAAAAATCTCTTTTCTTTCTACGTAATTGTAAAAATATTTTTTTATTTGTTCTTTTTACGTTAACCTTAAGTTATTCCAGAAACCATAATCAAAGGAAAAAATTATTTTAAACTTTTAATTATGTTTTTTTATTTTTAATTATTATGAATTACTATTAGAATAGTAGGTAGTATCAAAAATATATTCTTTTTTTCAAAGTTATATTTTGCAATTTTTAAACCACCTTGTATATCCTGCAGCGATTTTTTCTTTTCTTCAACATCGATATTTTCTTATTTAAAATATATCTTGTTTTTATATATATATACTTTGTTTTATGATTCTTTGACCAAAAATGATAAATTTATAAGAGTAATTTTTTCTGATTGAACGTTAAATAAATATTAAAATAGCAAAATGTCATATTTATTTATTTTTTTAGGCAAAATTTGACTTTTAACAAAAATAAAATATGACATTTTAACCATTTTAATATTTATTTAACTGACCTGAATCCAAGAAAATGGCCTTTATAAATATATATATATATAGGTAAATGCTTGAAGGTCAAAACGAACCACCGAGTTATAAATCTTTCAAGAAGATAGTTATCTACAAAGTTCCTATTTACACTTTTTTCTATCAAATATTAACTGAGCTACGGAAGAAAAAAAGTGGACCAAACGGTTTTTTGAAACATCTAGTAAGCCATGATTATTCTTTAATGGAAATAAAAGCGATTTAAACTAAGCACCAAAAATACAGTTCTTTTCCCATTTATCCATCTCTGTAGCGGAAGCGGTTTTCATGATCACCGTACTAAACATCGAAAATAGTATGCACCCTGTATAATACATTTTATCAAAAGAAGGAAAGTATTTAAAGGCCCTCAATAAGATATATTTTATTCTTTAAAACGGGGTGCCGGTGTTTCTATTTTGCCACGGCTTTTAGGTGCGCATGTTCGTCCACCCATGATTTGTTGACTGCGGAAGGACGTAAAAATTCGAAAATTGCTTCTTGCCACTGCGGTTCTAAATGTAGGTTATCTATGCTTTAGACCCCATGTTTGTAAACCAAACTACCCTTTATTTTGAACAAGGAATCACCTCCTAAAATGTTTTACATTTGTTTAAAAATACCCTGTATTTGTATCTATTGAACATTGTATCTCTTTTTGTATTTTTATTGACATTTTATAGATTAAGATTATTGATTAACTCCAGAAAAAAGTAGAAACTGTGGCTAGCTTGCTAGCAGAGTTTTTTTAAGGGAACATAAGTAAGCAAAAATTTTATAAAAATAGCATCACTCTATACTAAAATTATAAAGAGGTAAAGTTTGTAACTTTGCTTGTTTGTTTGTAAGGGCTAATCTTTAGAGATAATGAACCGATCATAAAAATTATTTCACAACTGGAAAGATACGTGATTCAGAAAGTACTATAGGGTATATTTTATTATAATTGAACAAAACATTCAGAGAAAAATATGCCCAGCAAATTGAGCACGGGTCAGGTAGTTTAATAGTATTTTTATTTTCCTGTAGTTTGTATCTCTTGTATGTTTCAATGAAATCCCCAGATGTTTGCAGAAACTTTATCCATATTAACAAATAATAAAACGTCTACAGATAATTTTTTTATTCACAAAAATATCTTACAACTAATATTTACAAATATTTTTACACACAAATAAAATTATTCCTAGTTATAAATTTATAAGTCAAAAAGATAAAACTCAGATTGATTAAAATGTGGTAGGTACCTATTAAAGTGTTCATATCTTTAAGTTATAATTTGAACGGTACCTGGACTACATAAACATATTTTTTTTACCTTATCATTTCTTATAGGCTATCACAATGACAAAAGGTCTAATCTAAATATATTCCGAAATAAATACTTTTTTAAAGTCAGGTACACTGCTACCGACATATCGGACATTATTGTTGTTGTTTCTTATATCTTCGATATACACGTCATTATTAAAGGTATTCGGCAAGTACTCCACTGATTTAATTTTTTTAGTTTTCATATTTATCTCATTTTTGCTATCCTCAAATTTAACCGATTCAGAAACTTTTGAATTGCTTCTGCTAAGATTTTTCTTTCCTCGCTTTCTTCGTTTCTTATCTTCCAGTGTAGTGTATGAGTTTGATCGATGCAAAATAACAACTTTGCTTATATTTTTTCATTTTTATTGATCTTAGCATCTTTGGCGTTTAAGGTTTCTTCTATAAACATTTGAAAGTTTTCTAAAGATCTTCTTGAGTTTGTTCTTGTAATTCTAGTATTAGAAATATGTTTTGGTTTACCTTTTCCATTTTCAGAAGCATTATTCTGTATAGGTCTGCTATCTACTGCATGGAATTGGGGAGGATCATTCTGTTGATAGTAAAAGTTATTTGACATATTAGTAAGGTCATTGTTTTTAATACTAACGTTATTATTTATGCGTTCTTTGGCTTGAAAGAACTCAAAGTCACAGTTTGCTTCAGTCGTAATAGAATTGTCGGAACTTATTGAGTCATAGTCTTTAGTCATGTGATGATCGTTGCTTTCGGTAAAACAATATTCCTCCTCATCTGATGAGTACTGGAGATTGTTGGGGTAACCGTTTGGATTGAGTTGTGGATTAGTTTGTGGTGATGTTATTGACTTATGGGGCTTGGGAGTTATTTCAATGGTAGCTTCTATTTGGAGATCAGAAAGGGATTCTTCGCTTCGGCTTAAACGCATCTTGTTTAATCTGGAAATTTAATGAAAGTTTATTAATTCCTTATAACTATAATTTATATATTCGGGGATTTTAAAGAGAATGATGTTTATACAGTGAGGACCTAAAGTCCATCCCCGCTTCTAAAATCTGGACCGTTTGGTATATTTAATTTACAAGTACTTTATAACCCTAGAATATGAAGTCAATATCTTCACCCATAACAAAATGGTGGTGGTTTAATTGTTATCTGAATATCCAATTTGGATAGTCATATTTCCGTTAATAAAGTTAGATACTAAATGTGTTAATATGTTATTTTTTAGATATTTATTAAAAATATGTTGTTAATGGTGTTTCATTTAAAAACAGAAACTGAAAATATCACCAATATCAGCATTAAAAAGATTTTTAAAAGGGCTTTAAGAAAATACCATATTAATTTTATCTACTTAGTTTCAGAAATATGGCCATCCAAATCAGGTATTCAGGTAATTATGAAAGTACCGTCATTTTGTAATGGGTAAAGGTATTGACTTAATATTTTAAGGTTATAAAGTAATTGTCATGGGCTTTAAAATCTTGTGCCACAAGACCCCCTTTTAATTTATTGTTCTCAATATATTGATAATAACATTTGTATTTAGGGGTTGTCCAGTGGCGGCGAGTACATGGGTGCACAAGGGGCCAATGCATCCAAAGAGGTGAAATGTATGGGGGCAATGGACCCATATGAGATGAGAGAACAGTTTTGTTTTTTCTTGTTTGTTCTTTAAAACTTTTTGGTATTAGGCAAGAAGAAATGGAGTATGTTAAATTTATGTGGTTGAGGTTCTTTTTTTGTGCTCTTTAACTTTTTATTAGGTACGAAAAGAATACGTAGGTGTGTGGTAAAAACATTTTTTTCTTAAAACTAAGTGAGTATCTTTGTATTTTCAAGGAGTGATGATCTTTTTTTTGCTCTTGAAAAAATTGACTCATGGCACCCATATAAAATCTCACCGCGCCTGGGGTTTCATTTGATATGATAAAAAATGTAGACCTTGCCCATATACTACCGTTCCAAATTTGATCAGAATATACATAGAATATACCAAACGGTTTAGAATTTAAAAGGGGAAGGATGAACTTTAGGTCTTCACTGTATAGTTGTTTGAAGTGTACCGGTTGATGCAGAATGTTGTTAAGCCCAACTATTTTTTAAGTTTTAAAAAGAAACAATTAAAATTTTTACAGTATAATAACAGCATAAATTGAAATTTTCCTTCATTACTTCAATCTTAAAAACCAAAATACAGAATTCATAAATTAATGATCTATGCACCGCCATATTCAAAATAAACAAAATGTTGTGATATGTCATTGGAAAGAGATTTTAATACAAAATTTATGAATGTATACTTATTTTTAATATTTTCTAATCAATTATATTAAGAACGACAGTTACGAAATATAAGTAATGTGTTAAATAGAAAGGGATATATCAGTACATGTGAAAGAAAAAATAGGTTAATCTTTATTTCTACGACCGACTTGGCAAAAAAAAAAAATATTCAAAGCAGAAATAATGGCGATACATGATTTTCTTTAAAAGTATTTTCTTTTCCATTTGGAATCCAAATATAGAAAAACACTTTTCTTTACAATAAGAAATTTGATGGTACTTCTGGTTAAACTGGAAGTAATTTTGGGGTCGTGACAATGACAAAACATGTTAATTTATACATAAATAATACTTTTTTTTACTAGTCTTTCTTAAAAACTAAAAAAAATATGAGGGGTTTAACTGTGTTACCCGATATGTATAAGAAGATTTGGTCTTAACTAAATATGCATAGTAATTTCTTGATTAAGAATTTTATAGGAGTCAGTAAAATATTACTTTTTGATTATAAAGGGTTTGTAGTATCTGGTTGTTTAAAAAGTTATGTTGCAAATATTATGTTAATATGTATGTTATTTTAAATAAGTAAAGATATCATCTTTAATTAGAAGAGTATAAAAAGTATTGGTGGAAGTCTTAGGCTGCGTTCAGACTTGCAACAGTTCGCCGCGCTGCTCCACGCCGCATACCCCGCCACATAGCGCGGACGTGGACGTGGACGTGAACGGAATTTACGTCGTTTCCTAAGGATCTGGCGAATGATTTGCCGGTGATTCAGGGCTTGTTGGTTTTTGGCAACAAAGGAGCGCGCAAACAGGATGGTCAGTTTGGACGGATGTTTGGCGAATTGTTGCAAGTCTGGACGCGGCTTTCAAGACTATTTACGTCCAAGAAGTGCTCCAATACCAAAAACCTTAGCAAAAATACAAAGTATGTTTTCGGAGGATTGTCAATTAACCAAGGGGGTTTACTGGAAGCCCGAGATTCCATCCGGGATCATGGAAATATGTTGACCATAGGTTTTTCCTGAACTCATTGCTTGAGCTCCTAGGCGATGATCAAGAAATTGAAATAATAATAAACTGATAAAAGGTAAATTAATAATTAATCTTTTTTACTTAATAAACTAATAAATTTCAAATCTTTTAGTAAAAGGTCTAGTTGCTTATTCCTATGCGTATTAGCTCCAAATTGATTTAAAGTTGTTAGCGCTCAAAGCCTTTTAAAACAAATCTTGTCTTTTTCTTTCGGAAAAACTAGTCAAGTGATATTAGTGCACTTTAGTGAACCGTACAACAGTCAAATTTAAACGATACACCACTATCTCTTGAAGCCTTCGGTAAAGACAGAAAACCAACATGCGTCTCTGGAGCAGTGGAAGAAACTCTTTAGAAGTGATTTGAACGCATGGAAAAGAGTAATAAAATACTGAACATACCTGACTAAATTTCTTGAATTCTTAATCATATGGTTGTTCAAATTGGTATTTAAATTAAAACTGGGACTTGCAATATTCATTTCCGATCTATGATAAAACACATTGTCCCCCATTTTAGCCTCTCTTACCCCTACACCTTCATAATACAAGTGATTAATACTTTCTTGACTTTGGCTTAGCCTCTTATTGGCGATATAAGGAAAATTTCGATGTCTGCTATTTTCCATAAGTATCTGATTACGTTTAAAGGAATTCTGCGTATTTTGCAATCTTTCTATTGCCCACAAACTGGCAGTTTGCATGGTTGGCTATATTTTGGTTTGCAGTGTCTCCATTCTTTCGTTCACCATTAGAGGAAAATACGTTGTTTTGAGAAGCCTGCAAAAACTTAATTTTCTGTGGACGTATTGGGGGCTAAGGTGATGTAGATTGGAGTGACTAGGACATTGATCCACTTCACAGTTGGTACAGCTGGAATAGTTTTCAGATGGGGTCGTTTCGATATCACGTCTACTCAGGTGCGAAGAGTGTAGAGCGACATTGGAAGACTGAAGGAGATCTTGGTGTGTTTTGACTGTACCTAAGGTAAACAAAAATTGAATTTTAATTTAGGTAAAAAAACATACATACGGACATTTAATAAATTAATGATGTGTCCATAAATCAATATTAATAATATATTATGTTGGTTAAAAGTTAGTTAATTAAATACTTAAAAAAAACCTTTTCCGAAAGTGGTACCAAATTATTCGGAATAAAATGCTTTTTAAAAATATGTTAACGAGCCACCCTGGTTCCATTAGAAAAAAAAACTTTTAATAGTTCTAAAAAACAAACGATGATTTATTACATTTTTCCATAGCTACTTGATATAAAATTAAGCACTCGAAATTGAAGACTTGTTCGTGTTATCTAAAGCAAGATCCATACATTGATGCAAAAATCGTGTCCGAAAACTATTAACGTCGCTATCAGAATTTTGAACATTGCCAACGACATATTTTGGGGCAAAAACCGACAAGTCCTAAACATATTAAAGTCGAGAATTTTGCACATAGTCGACGACATAGTTTGAAGTAAAAAGCGGACAAGGCCGGAATGATCTGGCAAATTGCCCCAGAGCAGCACCAAGAAACAAAATTAAGTCCGGAATGGTGTTATTTTTGCACTTAACGTTTAAATTATCTATGGCGTGGATATACCACGCGGAAAACATCTGCTGCAAAATAACAGTTGAATGTGTAGTCTAATAGTTGTATTTGGTAAATAAAAAAATGCTTTGTTGATATTACTTGGGATATTATTAAGGTCTTTACCGAACATTTTTAAGCCCCTATTTATAGCTTTTTAATATACACAAAACCTCCAAGTTTGCTATATTAAATTGAATTCTGTTAGTCGGCGGTTCTTCCACCACATAGCAAATTTTCTTTTTAAAAATCTGAGAGGCTTTTCTCATTACCAAGTACTAATATGCAGAAGTTTTTTTCCATTAAATTCAACGAAATAAAGCAAAAAATAATGTAGTTTTAGTACAGGAATATGTTCCAAAAGCTGATAATATTTTAGACAAAGATGCCTAAATTTTAAAAATATCGGAAATTCAGAAGGACCCGCCTATGACTCATACTCTTTTTTTATGCGATAACCATTTTAATGTGTGTTTGTTTTTATGGCAATTTTTGGCGGAAACGTTTTGTTCTTGAGATATTCATCATCAGACTTGAAATTTAAACAATCCTATTTTTACAATATTCCCCCTTCTTTTTGCAAACAATTCTTGATTTTCACCTTTTAAAACCCCGTTTTTTTACGCATTTTACATTATTTTTGCATTAAATTGCATAGCTATACTTTGAATCATTTTAATCCCAGTGTGCCATGAAGCCCTATGTGTATGTATGGTTGCCGCATTATCAAAGAAAAGCCACGCAATTTATTGCAAAAATAATGTAAAAACGTAGAAAAACGGGGTTTTAAAAGGTAAAAATCAAATATTGTGTGACACTTTAGCTTTTAATCAAGAATTGTGTGCAAAAAGAAGGGGAGATATAGTGAAAATAAGCTTAGTTCAAATTTGAACTTTGATGATGAATATCTCGAGAACGAAACGTTTCCGCCAATAAAATCTTTCAGATTCGTGATCAGCGCCCCAAAAACCCCCGTATACCTAATTTCGTTAAAATCGGAGTTGCCGCAGGTTTCTAGAAAATTACCGTTTTTATTAAAAATATTATATTTTCATACCTTTTTGTGGCTCATTTGGGGCAAAACTAGGACAAGTCCATATTTTTTAAAAATCCTTCTTTTAAAATTCTTCTAATAAACCAAATAGTCTATAAAAACTGTAAATACAAGAAAAAACATAATTTTGTATATAATACTTATACATTATATGCTATACAGTTTTTTTTAGTTTCCAACAACTTTGAAATATGGACTTTTTGCCCCAAACTCTTCAAATAAGGTTTAAAAAACACATTTTTGACAGTAAAAGTGACATGTAAGGTGTATTATTGTTTTTAAAATGACATATACTATTCAGTGTCGTATTATCCATTAGGCTGACTAGGCTACAGCCTAGGGGTCCATGAAAAAATAGGCGCCAGATAGGGGAGTAATAGGCGCTACACAGGGAAGTTTCTAAAAAAGTTTAGGTCGAGTGAGGATTAGAACTAATCTTTCTGCGGGGATATAAATAAAATAGAGGCGAAAAGGAGAGAATGACCTTTTTTTTTGCTCTTCAAAATTTTTTTCTTTGTTCGAAAATAGGCGCTCTGGGAATTCTAGCCTAGGACGTCTCATACCCTTAATACGGCCCTGATACTATTGAAATAAGATATAATATACCGGTAGTGCCAATCAAAATTTAAAAGTATCAATCATTTTTGGTTAAATCGGAATTAACAGAAAGCAAGTAAATAGCTAAACGATAGAAAAAAATCACCTTTAAGAAACACCTGGTATAATACAGGTTTTGTCTTCTAAGTGTAATAATTTTCATATTTTTTGTACAGTTATGAACGAATTTGTGATTTTATAGAATTCATAATTCATAAAAAAATTAAAGTACTTGTACTATTACACAATAATTAGGCTAATCTGTTGGTTTATGCATAGTTGCGTTGTATATAGTGGCATGATAAAATGCCCACATTCAATACTATCACGTCTAAAATTTTCGCGCATTACTTAAAACAAGATTTGTGGTTTGACTGATGTTGTCAGTACATTTTTTATAGCAACCTAAAAAAGACACAACTTTTAAAATATTAGATAATGCATGTCTTGTTTTCTCCTGTTTTAAATAATTTCTGAGATAGAGAAAAGGTACATCGTAACAATGGAATCCGATTTTACGAAACGCATTAATTAAATCCTATCAAATTTGACAAAGAACATATACAATGAAAAGAGAGCAAACAAATTAAAAAAACGTTTAACCTTACTTTTGTGGTATTTTTTCAGTTAATTTCATTAAATAAAGAAAAATAATAACGCAAACCACTAAAGAAACACTATCACAATATTTAAGGTTATTTTATTGTCCACTATTTGTTTTCTACACCAATCAGGTATTTAACTTAAGTGTCATTTTTCAAACCTTTTTCAAAACCGTGAATAAGTATCGTACAAATAGAACCCACAGCCCCGGATCTTTATTTTTTTAAGGCGGGGCAAAAGCTGCCCTCTGCCGTCCCCTTTGACTGGCTTTATTTTGTGGAGCGAAGAATAGATTTTGGATCCTTTACACTGTTTCAAAAAAAAAAAAAAAAAAAAAAGTGAGGACCAAAAAAGTCCTCGCCTTTCAAGTTGCGGTCTGTTTTAATCACTTGGCGCCCTATAGAATACACAAAATTATCACAAATGAAAAGTGTAGAGCAAAAAAAAGGTCCTCGCTTTTCTAACGCGTCCTGTTTTCATCACTTGGCAACCTATGTATCATAATACCCAGATCGCAAACGCAAGTGCTCACCGTCCAGTGCACCTCGGTCATTCTTCATTTTGCCGCCCCTTGAACGTGTCACCCGGGGCCGATACCCCGGTTTACCCCCTATAGATCCGGGGCTAAGAACTCAGGATCGCATTGAACTTAATTCAAATTGCTTGAAAACAGGATTGACTTATGGCGTTCAATCCCATTCTTTACTCAATCGAAAACGTGTAGGTATATCGCCATTTTTTATCGGATTAAGTTTTAGTCATGGGCATAAAAACCCCCAACCCCCCACCTTCCCTAGCATGAATAAGAAGGGATATTTGTATGGAATAGTCCTTTGTTTGTTATCTTTCTAATGCAACGGTGATGAGTTACCGTTATGTGGACCTTCCTTCCTCCTTTGTATACGGAAAGAAAGAAAGAGACCATGTAGTAAAAAAATGAGTAAAACTGATGTTTTTGAAAACGGAGGACTTTTTTTTGCTTCTCAAAAATGTTTCATACCAAAAAAGGATATATAAGGAAAAGAATAGAAATTGTAAAAAGGATTTTTTTATTATTATTATTTATAATATCAATTTTTTCGAAGCCCATAAAAAAGGTATATGTATATACGTTGTTGAATCGGATCCAGTATGCCCAAACATGTATAACGATGTACACGTACTCATAGAGTAGATATTTTATTTTGTATTAAACCTATATATATATATATATATATATATATATATATATATATATATATATATATATATATATATAGTAATTATAAGAAAAAATTGAAGCATATATATATATATATATATATATAAATACTTTAAAAAGTACCTGTTCTAAATTCCTTATGCCGGCGATAATTATGTATAACTGGTAAACGACCATCGATGCTGGTATAAAGAGATCCATTGGTGATGGGAAATCTATGTTCAACTTGTTGCATTGTCTTGGATCGATCGTGCTGATTATGGTCCAAGCTCTGAGGCTGACTAGATAGTCCAAAGGGGCGGAATTTGCCGTCCAATCCAACTTAAAATTAATATGCGGTATTAGATTTTGATACAATTATTTAAAAAGTAAGATATGTATATATATATATATATAGGGACCCCAATATTTGGGGTGAGTTTTTCGAAGACTGCTAAACCGATTTAAAAAAAACAAAAACCATTAAAACGAGAACTTAAAATAAGGTATCGCTTGACCCCCCTTTTCAGTTAAACTTATTGACGTTTCTGTTCCTGAGGGGAGGGCGTAACTCAAAATAAGTAAATTTTGACACAAAAAAAGGCCTTCTAAAAATTATATAAATGTTATTTAGGATTTTTGGATAAGTTTACAGATACCGGAATTCTAGGGGGTGGCTCGTTTTAATTAAAATACACTCTATGCTAGTATGACATAATCAGAACTAGTACCAAAGTTAATCAGAACTAGAACCCAAGTTTATATTATAAAGCAAATTTTTAGGACAAATTTATAAATCGTCCAAATATATTATTAGCTTTAAATAAATATATTTCAATTCAGCAGCACCAGATTTTCTTAATGTTTAAGAAAAAAGCATTATTTAATATAAAATAAAAATTTTTTTCTTTTACTGTATAAAAAAATTAATAGGTACATTTTTATTTTAATAGGTTATTTAAATTAAATAGGTATATATGGAATATAATAAAATAAAAGTGATAGGTAAGTTACATAATTTTAATTATATTTAAAAAATTACAAAGTATTTAAATATTTAAAAGTATTTAGGTAGTAGTATTTTGATATTTCGCTTTGACTGTTTATTTCTTTGTCTTTTTGTTTTAAGAAGTTTATTTTACAAAAGTTTTACCTTATTTGATTTGATCTGGTACCGTTCTAAATATATCGCATTTTAACGTACACACCAACAATTTAAAAGGTAACCAATTTCAATTCAATTCATTTAATAAAATTTTAATAAAATGAACAATATATTAACACTAAAAATATGAAACGTGCCCAGGAATTAACTACTTTTACTTCTAAAAATAGAACAAAAAAGTAGAAGCAAATGTTGTAAAAAATTAAATTTTATATCAAAAATAGAAACAAATGTATTTTTTAGACTTGTGGTGGCCCCGACCACAGATAAGATAATATAGAAAGAAAGGCCCCCGTTGGGCGAAGACCGCATTTTAGAGGTGAGGGCTTTTTTGCTCTCCAAAAATTTTATGATAAAACACAAAACTTAAATGGTATGGGCCTCAACTTTACTTTTCGCTCTGTGCCCTAGCACTTCTACCTACGCCACTGGTAAAAGCTTAAAAGTAAAAAAATGTAAGTGTTAAGTTTTTACATTACGCATTAAAACTTAAATATAATCATTAATTATATCGCATTTTTACGTACACACCAACAATTTAAAAGGTAACCAATTTCAATTCAATCCATTTAATAAAATTTTAATAAAATGATCAAAATATATAATATTAAATTAGTGTTTACGTTTACCATAAAGTTTTAGGTTTACATATAAAATTTTAAATTTCAAAGCGAAATTTTAAACAAACTGTTATACGGGGCTAGTTAACACTAAAAATATGAAACGTGCCCAGGAATTAACTACTTTTACTTCTAAAAATAGAACAAAAAAGTAGAAGCAAATGTTGTAAAGAATTAAAGTTTATATCAAAAATAGAAACAAATGTATTTTTTAGACTTGTGGTGGCCCCGACCACAGAAAAGATAATATAGTAAGAAAGGCGTTGGGCGAAGACCGCATTTTAGAGGTGAGGGCTTTTTTTGCTCTCCAAAATTTTTATGATAAAACGCAAAACTAAAATGGTATGGGCCTCGACTTTACTTTTCGCTCCGTGCCCTAGCACTTCTAGCTACGCCACTGGTAAATGCTTAAAAGTAAAAAAATGTAATTGTTAAGTTTTTACATTACGCATTAAAACTTAAATATAAAGAAAGCAAAATTTAAATAAAAATTTAATTGTTTTATTATATTTTTTTAATTTGCTGTTTTAATCCAATTATTTTATGCGTAATGTAAAAAAATACAAAAAATTTTTTTGATTTTAATTGTTTTACTTTAAATGTTGACATAAAATTTAATTCTTCACAACATTTACTTATGTAATTTTGTCATATTTTTAAAAATAAAGGTACTTTACTCTTGGTCACTTTTTAATATTTTTAGTAGTAACTCCCGTATATTACCAATGGGAGTAAAATTTTGTATTTATTAGTTTTAAATCAAGCGACTACTTTTCCAGAAGGACATTTAAAAATTCCAAATTTGTAACTTCGTTATGAAACGTAAAAAACACAAAAATAGTGTAGTCAACGCTTAAATAAAATAGGACATAAACATTAAGTTCAAAAGTAGACGTTCCAAAATAAGTTAAAAAAATAAAATAAATATTATTAAAAAGACTTAACACAAAATATATACTTCTGAGACCACAATAAATTATAATTTATTTATTTGAAATTTTTCGTTTTAGGAGTTTAAATCCCGAACGTTTTGTGCGTTTTTTTAAAATAATTTACTGGACAAGTTAAATGGACGCTCTTTGTTATATTTTATTTTTTTATTGTCTTACAGTAACGCCACTACTTTATTAATTGTTTATTATATTATTTTAAAAATTTTCTTGACCATATGGCGAAAGTAATTTTATCAAATCACATTAAATATACGTGAAACTCAATGTCGAAATATACTATATGAGTCATTACCTTGTGGTAACTTTTCATTAGTATGTTTGGCAGAACATCTATAGACATCTGTTACCCAACTGCAAAACCTAGAATCAACTATTCCTAATCCTATAGGAATGAGCAAATCCTGGACCAGTCCTAACCAGAGGGCAATTCCCGCTACAGGCCAAGGATGAATTAATCTCGGGTGAATACATAAAACCTGAAAAAAAATATATATATTATATTTCGATAAAAAATATAATATTTAATTTTTGTATCTCATACACTGGGCATAATAACTAACTAAATTGTTCTAATACATAATTAAATGCAAAAAGGCGTTATACTTAAAACTTTTTTAAAATATACATAGTATTTATAAGCATTAGCGTAGCAAGTGGGGGCGGGGGAGGGCGGCCCTCTCTGGAAAAAAGAGCCCCCGTTTAGGGGACCTTTTTTGTTGTTTTTGCTTTTAAAAGAAAAAGTATTAAAATGGGGAACCCCGACCCCGACCTCAAGAAAGTATATGATTTCACATGAAAGGGCCCCATTTTGGAGATGACGCCTTTTTTGCTTCTTCAACTTTTTTGATTAAACAAACAAGGGAAAGTAAACCCTCGACTTGACTTGCTGCCCCGAGCCCCAAAACCTCTAGCTACGCCACTGGTTATAAGTCAATTTTGAATTAAAAAGAAAAATACAACGAAACAAATATAGCCACTTTTCTATTGTGGGTTCTTTTATAAACACTGCAGTTTTTTAAAATATTTATTAAATTGTCGTTTTTACCATATTCATAAAAAAATAATTCAAGAAAAAAATAAATCAACTAGATATAACATTTTAAAAAATAAAAATAAAAAAAGTGTATTCTTCCTTATACTACCTTTAAAATATATTTATTGCATAAAAATAAATACATAATTTATGTAGTTTTTTAATAATTTGTAGTTTCTTGTAGTTTACAATAATTAAAAAAAAAAAAGTTTTGCAACCATTGCCTCCTGTGAGGATTGAACTCACGACCCCTGGTTTACAAGACCAGTGCTCTGCCACTGAGCTAAAGAGGCTTCTGATAAATTGACTTTGGAATCCGCGCCTGTTAGCACGGCATCGCGTTTTGTCCTTGAATGATTTTTCGGTTCATATCGTCTCGGTTCCGTACAGTACTTCTAAAGTATTTATCATTATTCTTATAATAAGTAATATAAACTAGTTTCTATCTTTTACATGTATTTTTTCCACGACCGTTAAAAAAACGCTGTTTTTTAAATCATTAACATGAAGTTAAAGTACTCCATTCTAGTACACTACATACAGTGTTAAAAAAAGTAACTTTTTTAACACTTCGAAGCTTTTACACTTTGAATTAGTGTTTTCTTTCCATGCCTACTACAATAAACTTAAATATCAATTTATGCAATGTAAAACAGTAAACGCGACATTAACTGAACCAAATGTTGATACAGGCAAGGTGGCCCAACTTTGCTATGCCAAAAAAGCTGATATTGTGACGTCATGGGAGTCGTTCTTTTAACCAATTTAAAATTTAATATATTCTTTATAGAATGGTTAAATAATCCACTATTTACTCACAAATATAAACACGATTAACACGATTCTAACAAAACAATAAAGAAATAACGAAATTTTGTAGAAAAGGATACCCTTGACGTCACATCTATCGACTGTTAAATGAAAAGTAGGGCCACCTTGTCTCAATCAACCTTGAACTGAACCAAACGGTCAAGTTACCTTTGATTTCGTCATTATTTCTTTTAGTTCATTCAGCAATTTTAGGCGTTCAACCAATTATAACCGCGGTAATAATTGGTGACAACTTTGACGTGTAATACATTGTTTAAACGTCAACATAACCGATTGGTAAATACCGTTTTAAAATTGGTTCCTCGCGTAAAATTGATAATTGTGTCACTAGTTTTAAAATTTGACATTGCAAATAAAAATTATTGAAAATTAACAGTAATATTAAATTTTAATGACTAAGAAATTAAAAAGGAATTTATACTGTTTTAGTAAGATTTCTACAAAAAGTAAATACTTACATACAATTTTCTAAAATTAAATAATAAATGCTGAGTTGTAAAGAGAATAATTGACTCTTAAAAAATAAGGAGGCTATGATTTTTTGTTGCAATATAATGGCTGTGCTGCAAAAATTAAAATTAATAAGTTTAGATAAATAAAACATGTATAAAATGATATTTTGGGAAATTTTTTATACGGTCTTGGAAAAAATATAGTACGTTACACATGCATAAAGAGTATTTTTTTTACTCATGGGATTGCCGCACTCGCCTAACTTCCCATTCGTAAAAAAACACTTTATGCCCTAGTTACATAAATTACTATTATTTGCTCACTGCTTATTGTAAAATACCCATGTTAGATTTTAATTAAAAATATAATTTAAAATATTTACCTACCAAAATAACAATTTTACTTTCTTTATAATTTAACACATAAAAATATTTTTGCTAAAGGTTAATAAACCAACGCCAATAATATTGAATATTCTGCTAATTATTACTAGTTGTGCAAAATTGGAACATTCCGATAAAGCTAAAAAAGTATTTAATAACCAAGTATTAAAGGAAACGTTATAATTTGGATATTGATTTAACCATTAATAAATACATAAAAGTGACTGTAACAAACTGGTACAACCTATTGATCAAAGTAACCTTTTCATATGGGCCATAGAAAATATAGTAGATATAATTATAATATAGACAAGTTCGAATAAAATATTGGAACAATGCACCTTTCGCATTTAAAAGTTAAAAACATATTGTTATTCATTTGGGTGTTTAAATTTTTAATAATAAATTGTTTATTTAAAAAATATTTTTACTCATGCTGCTCATTATGCTGCTTTTGTTACTTTTAAGGTCGTTTACCAGATAAAAAATGTTTAGAGGGATCTTATAGAAATAAAGATTGTCAAGTATCCTTTTTAAGTGGGGCGATCTTTTATGCAAAAGAGAATATGTTTTAGTAGATTTTTTTAAATATATTTTTCGACGCTGAATCTGATCTCGATCTTAGAAATGGCCTTACACGTCTGGAATTGGCCCCAGGCACAGTGCAGCGATCTGTGGACAAAAACCAATTTTTCGTTTTTTGGCATGGGTCCCATTTTTAGTAAAAATATCACTAAATTGACCAAATAATCATATCTTAAAATCATAGATTTGTATGTCCACGCTTCATTAAATTTTATCGTATTAAAGTATAGACAAATTGCAGGTAATATATTTACAGTTATATCAGTTACGATTTTGCTTAAAATCCAAGATTTTTTACTACAACACAGGGGTTTTTATGGGTCTTATACGATAAGGGTTACAAATACATATAAACTTCTTAATAATTACTTCTTAATGATCTAATTATTTGATGTCCGTCAATTTGTTTTCCTTATTAAAACAAAATTATGCATATTTTTATTTATGGTTTTGTTTTGGCAATTTGACTAAGCTATAAAAAAAATGTACATTTGCAATTTTTTACTTTTTTGTAACCAATTTAATGTAGATTAAGGATATCATAGATAGTATTTCAATTATTTGCAATACTTCTAAAAACAGATGGTTTTTACTCTGCAAGTGTTACCTATGGTAGCTGTTTTGAACTTGGGTTTCGGCATACGGCAAGGAAAAAAATGTGGTCATCCAAGACCCTGATGATCCGTATGTAAATTGTACAGCTCGTTAATTATAAAAATTATTTACAGTTTCTATATACGGGGTGTCCGAATGGTGAGGTCATAAATAAAAGGGGTGATAGAGTGAGCCAAAATATTGGTAAATACTTCATATTAAAAAAACGTTATTGACATTCAAAGTTGGCATAAAAAAATTATTTTAATTATAACTTTTGAACTGTTGCCACAGTACCAATGATATTTGGGCTACTGATTACACAGTATAGAAAAGGATACCATCAGTATCTCC
Organism: Listronotus bonariensis; assembly: GCA_014170235.1. Lineage (NCBI taxonomy): Eukaryota > Metazoa > Arthropoda > Insecta > Coleoptera > Curculionidae > Listronotus > Listronotus bonariensis. The sequence goes on from JACEGR010000536.1 coordinate 183,559, forward strand.
ACTCAGCTGGGCGGAAAAAGTTCGCGCAGATCGCTAGCGCATAACAGGCGGCCATTTTCTTAGGCAAAAATGTGTCAAAGTTAAGAATAGGTCTGTTTTCTTAGGACTAAGGCTGTTTTATACCCTTAAAAACTTTGTAAAATTTTTTAAAAAATGAGCATAAACTTTTTTAGCAAAAAATAGCTTATTATTTGATAGCAAAAATAGAAATAACTGAAAATTAACTAAAAGTAGAAAATAATCTAACTTTTTGTGTTGCATTGAGTTCATGGTTTACAGAAACAGAAGTTATGTATATTAACTATTAGATGGTAATTGGTTGGGTACACGCCTAATCTACGAGAAAATGATACCTCTTCGTTCCTGGTCCCGGGGTATAGCAAGCTGACCCTGTTTAGCCCTATTGACCCCTATGAACTGGCGCGTAAAACTAAAGTAAAGAAAACCTCCCCAAAAATTCTAAATAAAATTCGTCGTTTCGGTAGAATCGTTGTCAAGATAAAATTAAATAAAATAAAATTTAAAAGTTATAACCAATATTTAAAACTAATAGAAAAGATAAACATTTTACATCGGTGTCGTAAGTGACATACATAACTGGTGTATTTATTATTTATAAAACAAAAAGGTGATTAGCTAGTTAATTTTTAATTTTCTCGAAGATACCTCAGCATCAAGCAAAGGTAACCATGTGTTATTTAAATTAACTGAAGTGCACGCTACATAGTTATTTTTATTTAATAATATCAACGCACTTTCTTTTATTTTGCGTTTCTTATAACAGTTACCATCGAATAAATGAATCCACCTTAAGAGTATAGAACATATCTTATATTCAATATAATATACCTACGTTTGGAAAAGCATTAAGTTTGGTTTCTAGGTAAATGAGTAATTAATTTAATTTGCACTTATAGAATAGATTACTAACATTTTTCTTGTGTACTAACACAAACTTAAAATATTTATATTAGCAGTGGTAATAGGTGATATAAAAGTTGTTTTATTAAAATCTTCCGCCCTTTATTATGCGTACAAATCTAAAACAGAAATAAATATTTTAGAAAAATATGCTACAAATTTTTAAAAACATGTCTATTTTTATTTAATAAACATATACTATATGCGCTAAAGAAAAGAAAAATAAATAATCTACAGACATGTAAAATCTATTTCTCTAATTTCGACAATATTTATAGACAGAGGTCAAAACCAATCAAGAATCAGAGAACGTCCAATCATTACGGGCAAGAATTTGCAATATATGTATTCCATAATTTTATTATTTTTTTACCTTTAGATATTATATTAACCTGTAAAAGATATCTCATGCCAGGGACGATGGCACTTGTAGCATCAGACATATTATTATGTTGCTAATACATTTAAAAAGAGCCAAATTTCCTATCTTTATAGTTAAATCAAAATGTAAAATAAATAAACATTAAAATAAAAATTGTATGTTTATAACCCATTTATAAATCCATCAAACTGAAACAGTATTTTTTCAATAAATAAACTTTAACAAAAAAGTCTAACGTACGTTTTTTTTTCATCTTTCCTACAGAATAACCTTCATAAGTAGTAATGAAACAAAATACTATATAAATAAAACTTGGTGCTCTGGAAGCAAAGGTTTTATTTTCAAGAAATACCAAATTTTTCTCTTTTTTTTAAAGGTATGTGTCCTAAAAATGGCTCACATTTATTTAGTTTATTCCGTATGTGACATAAGAAATCATAAATAAAACTATGTATACATTTTTAATTTATTTTTTTAAATACCACCCTGTTATGTGATGTGTGACCATCCTTACATTTTGTTTTAAAACATGGCGTCGTGAAGATCATTTGACCGTATACTAAAAATCAAAGGTACCGACGATGAGTGAAATTACCCTTTCTTTATTGTACCCTATAAATAACCCTATAGTAATGCTTCTTTCCATAGGTTAACTTCTGTTCAGTAAGTTGGAATTATACAGGGGGCAATTTTTTTTTTTATTTATTTTTTTGCATTTTTAATACAGGTGACAAATTCGACATTTTGCTTTAACCGCTTAATTCTTTTATCATTTTTTTTTTACTGAAAGGTATACCTGCCTTATTTCTTCTCTAAACTATCAAAAACGAAGAGATTTTAGTATTTTTCATTTTTTACAATTAAAAATGAATATTTGGCAATTTAAAACATACATGTACAGTTCAGATCATATTTATTTCATTCTAAAAGCGATGCCGCCAAGTACACAAAAATGATAAAGTAAACAAACCTTTTGAAAGCTCATAGCCTCTGACAGAGCCTGATTACATATTTTTAGATAAATGAATAAAAATATTGCGAAAACACGTACCACGTACTTAAAATACATTCTCTTACTTCGTCTCTGGCGTACCATAAAACCTGTAACGCGTGGCGTAGTCTACGGGTTAAATATTTTTTGCTGCAATAAATCATTGTTCACAAAAGGGTTTATTTGCTTTATAATTTTTGTGTACTTGGCGGAATCGCTTTTAGAATGAAATAAATATGGTCTTAACTATAGGTAATTAATTTCCTCACAATCGGATTTAATTGCCTAACATGCTAAAATGCCCTTTGTCAGACTAAACAACACTTTAACAAGCTTGTTTTCCTAACCTATTTTTGCGATACATAAAACGTAAAATTAAGAGGGCAATAAAATATGGCGTTCGAAAACACTTGATTTATCGATACTGTACGTTAATGGCCACAAAATACAAAACAAATTGTTATGTAGAAAGCGTGTTTTTAGGTTTTGTTTGTTTAGGCATCGGCTCGATATTTAAATAAGGATTAATGAATAAAGCTAGTGAGAATCAAGATAATAATTTATCAAAGTTAACAAGAATAAAAATTGCATTATAATGAATTTTATCATTATTTTTAATGTTTATACTTACCATCAAAATTTTGGTTTATACAACTTAAATAAAAATAAAATAAAATTATATCTATTTTCTTTCCACCTTTGATAATCTCAAATAAAAAGTTATTTTTGACAGGTATAGCTAATATATAGGGTTCTATGGATCTGCTGCAGGAAAAAACTGGACATGAAATAAAATTATTTGTAAATTCGGTAAAAGAGCTATTTGTACATAAAAGAACTTTACTTCATCATAGTGGCATTTCCAGTGCTACCTAAACGAAGATTTTTGACAAAAAATTGTGCGCCGCTGACTTTTTAGGATAGTTTGTTATTTTATTGAAACTAAGCAAGTAAAAGTACAGCTTTTTTGGCCCTTCTTTTTTTCTATCTTGATAACTTTTTGAGAATAATAAAATTGACTTAACTGCATACCCCTAGAAATGGGACTGGATGTAATAATTTTATAATATTAAATACAAACACTAAATTAAATACCAAACTAATGAATTATTCTAAATTTAATTTTTTGTCAGAAACATTCGTTAAGGACCCGCTCAAGACACTGGACTGGGTAACCTACATTAACTTTTAAATATCTTAATACCCTAAATAAGCTTTTTAAATCTATACATATAATTGATTTTAATAAGAGTGCCGCCAAACTTTATTAAAATCAGATTAGGGTTATTAAAGGTACTAACAAAAAACATTTTTTTAAGGTTAGCACCCTCCCCTAAACTTTTCCTTATATTTTTTGATGCAGATCTGTCCTTAAATTTTCTTAACAACATTGTGTATAACACTCTGTAAAGACAGGCAATTTCGTTTGTTTGTCCAAATATTTTCCAGTTTCAATTTAATATTGAACTATTTTGTGAAGTCTTAATTTAATTATGTTGTAATTATTTCACATGTTTACAAAAGTGGGTTTCTTTGATTGGGGCGATGATTATTCTCACTTTGATTATAGTCTGTGTGGTGTTGCACTATAAAAAATAACAATATTTTTAAATTATGGCATTTTTTTATCTAAGTCCCACAAAAACCGGACATTCTGTTGGCCGGTTTGCTAAGATTTTTTCGACCGGACAGACATTAGAAAAACCGGACTGTCCCTACCCTACTAATATATTGTAATTAGAGACATTTTTTTAGTTAAATTAATCACGAAAAATGTTGCTTAGAGTGATTCTTACAAAATGTACCTTTTTACTGTACAAAGCATAAAAGAGTTAATTATTTTAGTTATAGGCTGCATACAGTATATAACATAAAGAAATTATTATATTTTATTACATTAATTTGCATTAGATATTGTTTTTATCAATTACTCACTTATTACACAAATTTTCCTGACATCACATTTTGCCCAAATATGGAAAATAAAGGTTGTTCACTCTAGAAGAAAAATCATGTTTTTTAAGTTTTTGCGAACCGTGTGTACAATATCAACATTTTTTCTTCGTGAATCATAATTTTTACAAGCAAAAATTTTAATAAAAAATTACTTTTCTTGAAATTTAGAGTCTATTTGTCTTCTTGTCAACCCCATTCGTGGACATTCTGTGAAAGTAAAGAAATAGACTAACCAGAACACTTACTTTTACTTTTTTTTAAATAATATTTTTTGTTTTGATTTTAAGTATTTCCTTTCTTACTATTTCTGTCTTATACTATGTTAATTGATACTGAACATTTAGTAGAACAATCTTATTCAATTATTGCAACAATTAGGTTTTTAATTGAATGCAGTAAGCCTATTAAATCTTATTGCTGATTTAAACTGGGACAACCAATACGATAAATCAAATGTATATTTATAATTAGTAGATACATATATCAATATATTCTTAAGGTATATTTTGCTTTCACCCACTATTAACATTGCCAGGTGGTTACGGCTATTTATATTTTTATACTGTAAAAAATTTCAAATACATATGTATACAAATTATATAAAAAAAATAGAATAACGGTTTTATTGTATTAAAAGCTAAAAAATAATTTGGTTCTAGCTACTAGGTTGCACCAATTAGTTTTTAGTTTTGTTGTTAGTTAATACTTTTCATTCTACTAAGTTTATTTAATGCCTTACTTGTATCTTATTTTATTTTCGGGTGAGCTCTATTCTACCAGTCAAGCCCTTTTATTAAATACCCGTATTGAGCTTGTAGTAAAGTAATATGTAATCCGCCATTTTGTGTCGGCGGCCATCTAAGATTTACAATCATAAAGAATGTATTATATTTGTATTGTGATCAAGATTAAGAGTGTGTACGAAATTTTAGATTAGTTGGTAGTCAGGATCAATTTCAATTACTTGATTGGACCCAAACAAATAATAAATAACAAATAATAAACGGGTCAGGTTAAGTAAAACCGTTTAAAAATTAATCAAATGATAATAGCATGATAAAACATTTTAATTAATCAGTTATCTATGAATTATATTGACACCCCAATGTTGAGCATCATTCGTATACAGGGTGATTTAAAAATCGATCACGAAACTTAAGGGGGTGATTCTACTTGACAAAATAAGGGTAGAGCTTCATATTTATTTTTTTTAAATGTCATTCGTTTTCGAGTTACAAGCCGTCAAAGTTCAATTTTTATTTTGTTTTTTTCGCCATATTGCATTTATTTTTTAACCACTCCAGTTGATATTTGGCACACAAATCGAGTTTTGCAGATTCTAAAATTTTAAGACAAAATTACTTTTTTTAAATACCGCCCGAGGGCACTTTATCTAAAACTTAAAATTTATTTACATCATAACTTTCTTATTTTGACAGACATCGCAAAGCTGGGGGCGTCATTTTATAGACAATCAAAAACTTTAAAAATAAGGTTCTCTTTATCAACGTCGATAAACCTCACCGTTTAGGCATCAATAGACATCAAAGTTTGACAAATTTGGCAAGTAACCTTAATGAAAATATGCTGAAGTTATCCGCCGATAAGATGTTACACTTGGAATTCAAGCTTGTTAATTTGGATACATTTTGGTTAAACAAAAAAACAGAATATCCGAAATTAACAACTAAAATCTTGAAGTGTTTGATAATATTTGCTACCTGCAAGATGACCTTTTCATCAACGGCCCATATAAAAAGGAAAGAAACCGCTTAAATTTGGAAACTTAACTTTCAATGTAGAAAAGACTATCTACGAGCCTTTACATTAAGATAAATAGTCGTAGGATTTTATTTTTTTGTTATATTGTTTTTATTCACAAAAATGTTTACGAATATATTCCTTTTGGTAAACATACTTTTATTAAATCTTTTTTAACTTGAGTGATTGTTTTACACATCAAGTAGATACCTCGACCTGTCGCGACCCCTCTACAGAGGCTTCGCGATCCACCAGGGGTTGCGACCCACTGTTTGAAAAACACTGATCTATACTTATGATATAAAGAGGTTAAGTTTTTAACTACGTGCATAAGCTCCGGTGGTCCAGTGGTAGCATTCTCGGCTGTCACGCGGGCTGCCCGGGATTGATTCACTGCGAAAGCAGATTTTTTTTAATAGGTAAGAATAAAAAGCAACAAATTAACCTATTTTTAGTAAATTTTTTTCTTTAATATCATTATAAATAAAAAGGTAAAGTTTGTGACTTAAATTGTTTGTAGGGGCGAATTTTCGGAAATACTAAACTGATCATGACATTTCTTTCACAATTAAAAAGTTACATCATTCAGGAATGCTATAGGTTATATGTTATTATGATTGAACAAAAGTTTAGAGAAAACTTTTAAAATTCTTAAATAAAAACGCGCAGTAAAAATTGTAACGTGTTTTAAAAATTGTGTTTTTATCAAAAACTGCATTTTGATCTGGAGTTCCTCATTTAGTACAAATAAGAAGGTGATCTGCAAACCGTAGTTTTTGCATAAGAAATTATTTTAAGAAAAACAGCTTTTTGTTGCGCACTTGAATAAAATGTCAAACATTTTTAAGAAGTTGGGATAGAATAAATACAGGCCATGGAACACTTTTTAAACTATAATATTTCATACATAACTAGGTTTTGTTGATTTTGTCAAAAACTGCGGTTTGCAGATCACCTCCTTAAATATAAATATTTTGACAAATCAGTCTAAACTATTTTTAAAGGACTTGTTCCACTCTAATTTCTATTATCCTAATTATTATGACCTTTTTAAAATTGCATCTAAAGAAAAGGCATGCATTGACTAGATATTCAGGACAAGCGACGCATAAATGCATTTTAATAGATGCCTGGATGCATAACTTGGTTCCAGCATATTATCATATTATTATGTGGACATAAAAATGTTCGGAATTTTTTACATAAAAAACATTTTTCTTTTTTTTAAACACTAGATTTTAAAAATAATTTTTAAAATATCTGTATTTTAAACAAATAGGAAATAGGTTTTTAAGGACATAAAACACTAACACACACACAAAAGTGTTCGAATTTTTTTAGGACAGGACGGATCGGAATGCAGTGTTACCTACGTAATTTTTACCTTATACAAACCGGAAGTTAAATTCCTGCAGCCAAAAATGTATTCGTCAGCGTTTTTGGTCAATTTAAATGTCATAATTGTAAGAGACTGTCAGAGACCTTTAAAATCCCGACCCGACTTGAGCCAGTTCTAATTTATTAATTAGACACTTTAAAAAAGGATTTCTTAAATACATTTTTGGCTGCAGAAATTCCAGAGTTGGGTAGTATTCGAATACTCGGTATTCTGAATCGTATTCAGAATACATTGGGATAGTAGATAGATCTGTGTGTTTGATGTTCGCGGTATTTGGCAGAATATATTTTTGGTCAGTATTTGAGAGTTAGTATTCAGAATACCGTTTTTAAATGGTGGTATTCAAATACTTTTTCAGTATTCGACAAATACATTTTTTCGAGTATTCGAATACCGGCATTCCGAGTATTCGAATTGTGCATAGCAGTATTCAAATACTAGGAAACGGTCAAAAATAGGTAAGGATATTTTTTTGCTCTTCCAAATTTTTAACGACAACAGGCAGGAAATGCTTCTGTGATCGAGTTAAAATTTCGAATGGGAAGAACCTTTTTTCTCTCTCTTCAAAATTTTTAAGCACCGTTTTTTTTTCTCGTTAGTTTTCATAAATACCGAGTATTCGAATACTTTTTTCTTAAAAATATTCGAATAATTTTTTTACGGTATTTGTATTCGAATCGCAGCAGTTCTGGTTAGTACGTAGGGTGTTCAGTAAGTTTTGAGATACTTTGTAACTAAATGGTGCAGAAAAGTAACATTGATGTTTTGTGTTTGTACATGTCATGCAAGTCGTAGTCCTACATAGTTATTAGTAAACTATCAGTTTTGCGCCAGTTCGTGTCCAGCGACTTTAGCGCAATGGCATCGTGGACGACTATCGAGTGCCGTGCAATTTTGAAATATAACTTTTCATGTGGGTTATTTCAAGAACAGTGTTTAGAAGAAATGAAGCCTATACTTGGTGATGACTGTCCATCTCGTGCGACCATATACAGATGGTACAAACAATTTCAGCGGGACTCGTTTTCGCTTGAAGACGCCTCACGCTCGGGTCGACCGTGTGAAGTAGTTACCCCAGAAAAGATATCTGCCGTCCAAAAAGCTATAGAAACAAACCGACGAATTACCTATCGACAGTTAGAAGAGACATTGAACATTAGTTTAGCAACATTACACACGATCATACATGAGCACTTGGGTTTTAGAAAAATTTGTACTCTTTGGGTTCCACACAAGTTAACTCCCGAGCAGCAGACACAAAGAGTGAATTGGTGTAAAAAAATGATGTCCAAATTCCAGAAGGGTAAATCTAAAGACATAGTGTCAATCGTCACGGGAGATGAAACTTATTTTTATTATTACGACGTCCCAAATAAACAACAGAATAAAAATATGGGTTTTCGAAGGTGAAGAAACTCCGACCGAAGTTCGCAAATCAAGATCGGTAAAAAATAATCATAGTTGTTTTCTTTGGTTCAAGAGAAATAATTGAACATGTTGTGCTCCGAGAACAGAAAACCGTAAATACTCTCTGGTACACTACGGTATGCCTTTCAAAACTTATAGAAAAGTTAATAGTGATTCGCCCAAACTCCCAACTCGCTAGCTGGTACCTTCATCATGACAATGCCCCACCTCATCGAGCTGAACTTACCAGTCAATTTTTGACAGATGCAGGCTTCAGACTTTTGGAACATCTGCCTTATAGCCCCGACTTGGCGCCGTGTGACTTTGGGTTGTTTCCTTTTGTCAAGAGCCAACTAAAAGGACAAAAGTTTAAAACTGAAGACACGCTACTGGAGGCCTGGGATAAAATATGCGCTGAAATTTCAAATGAAAAGTGGAAAGCTATTTTCAGTGAGTGGTTTGTTAGAATGGATAAGTGTATTCAATGTGGTGAAAATTATTTAAAAAAATCAAATAAATGTACGTATATCTCAAAACTTTTCGAACACCCTACGTATATTGCCCATTCGAGTAAAATTTTGTATTTCCTAGTTTTGGGACATGCGACCAGTTTTTTCGATATGCTGTTTAAAAATTCAATAATTTTTTGTCCATTTATTCTCTTCTAACACCCATCCTAGGACACACTGTATATTTTATTTTTGAATTCCCTTAACCGTTTAAAGATTTTTATGTCGTGTCTATACATTACGTAAAATACACCATAATAAATTTAGTCATCTATACGGCTTTAAAACTAAAGACTGTGTCTAAAGTCGGTATAATGTTCCTTGGATCACATATAAATCTATCACGTATGCACAGCCTTATAAGGCATTATTATTGTGGTTGCAACATATACCGTTTAGTTTATGTTATAGCTGGGATGGTAAAAGATTTTGAAAGGTTTCATTTAAAATACTTGAATTACACATAAGGTAAAAATAATTTAAAAATTGTAATGTCACGTATTAGAAGTAATAAACTATATGTATTTTAAATATACAGGGTGGCCATTTAAAAACGAAACGGAGTTAATTTTGGGCACTTGGGGAAAAACGCTTAGATCCGTCAATTTTTGATTTTAGTGGGACACATTTTTTTCACACCCTAAATTGCAACTCTATAGCGGGGGTAAGACTTACCCCCAAAATCTTAAATGGAAAGAGGGGTCGAGTGATACCTTATTTTAAAGGTCTCTTAACCCTGATTATAACTGCCAAGTTTGAAGTCTCTGCTATTATTTTCAGTGATACGACACCTTGTCAAAATTTACATTTGAGAACGAAACAGAGCTAATTTTGGAAACTACAAGCAATTTAACAAAAAACGCTGGCAGCGTCAATTTTTGATTTTAGGTGGAAACATTTTTTTTACTCGACCCCTCTTTTTCTTAAGATTTTGGGGGTAAGTCTTACCCCGCTATAGGGTTGCAATTCAAGGGGTAGAAGTGACAAAAAATGTTTCTCTCCAAAATTAAAAATTGACGGGTCCAAGCGTTTTTCCTTAAATGACTTGTAGTTCTCAAAATTAACTCTGTTTCGTTTTCAAATGGAAATTTTGACAAGATTTCGTATCACCGAAAATAATAGCAGATAATTCAAACTTAGAAGTTTGGGTTAAGATACCTTCAAAATAAGGTATCGCTCGACCCTCTTTCTATTTAAGATTTTGGGGTAAGTCTTACCCTGCTATAGGGTTGCAATTCAGGGGGTAAAAGTGACAAAAAATGTTTCATCCCAAAATCAAAAATTGACGCGTCCGAGCGTTTTTTCTGAAATTACTTGTAGTTCTCAAAATTAGCTCTGTTTCGTTTTCAAATGGCCACCCTGTAAGTATATGTTGCACTGGTTAGTGCGCTTTAATAAGCTAGACACCGGTTTTATTTAGCCTGGAAGACCGCAGAAGGTATGTGCGGTAAGATACAGCGCTCCCGCCTTGGCCGCTGTTTAGTTCATTCAATCGCTTAATCCGCTACATAACACCGGTCACTGGCGCATTAAAGCGTTAATATCTTTTTTCCGGTAAGAGAACACCAAAATTTTCTCGTGTCATCATTAAGTTAATAGATTAACGAATAATTTTTTATAAACAACGTTTTTTACAACACCAAGAAGTTAGCTATATTTTTATTAGTTTATTATAAAGCTAATTATTTATAAGCAATTATTTTTATGCAAATTATTTTCTTTCTGTTTCTCTGCCATTCCTTAGTACACAAACCAATTTTTATCAAAATCCAGTCATTATTTGCTGATATATTGTAATTTACAAAAAAAGGACTCAACATTTTTTATCACTTATAAATTTTTGAAAAATTAAATATTTTAAAAACTGTTTCGGGATATTACTTTTAACCTATAAAGCAACCAATCAATAGGCATATAAAAATTGAATAGTCGATTTTTGTGGCCGCTTATATTTTTTAAGTCAATACCACAAATAAACATACGGAGAGGAGGGTATTTAAACTCTTTTTTGCATTTTTTATTACTTTTTCCAAAAGAAGAACATATAAAGAATATTGTTTAAATGTTTAAGATGAATCGAAGTAAAACTAACGAAGTTACAGCGGCCTTAGTAACCACGCCTCATCTATGAACGTTTCGTTTCACCGATCCTTTATAAATTTTTGTCACTATTTTTTTACATAATTTTTAAGGTAACTGTGAAAAGTTTTGTCAAATTTGTGAATATTTCTAGTTTTTATAAAAACAAATTAGCCCTTTTTTTCAAACCCAATTTATTTTTCACATACAGCAGCTAGATATGAATCCTTTTTTAGAGATCTTTCGAATAATTGCTGCCTATGCCGTATTTTTTAGAATTTCCTAATAAAATGGTACAGTGTGGCGGCTTTTGTTGACCTGATTACGCAATCTCGATTTCAATTTTTGAAACAAATTTAATGGTAAAAGTAAATTATGGCTAACTTGATTCGTTTTGGAGACACATAGTGTTTATCAAATTTTGTCAAGTTGGCCAGGCACTTGTAACTCGCTTTATATTAAAGGCAGAAAAAAATGTAAATAGAAAATTGTTAGGGATTTTTACGTAAAATTTAGTGGCGTATCTGTGTTTTTTCATTGATTTTTATTTTATAGTTAGGTATAACACAATGTTGGATTTTTTAAATGGAACAACATAAATATTTTATCACCAATAGAAAGATCTCCTTAAAAAACAAAAAAATACCACATTAATTATATTTAATTTGTCATAGTTTCGGAAATATAGCCATCGTCAGGAGTTCGATTATTTTGCAGTGCTAAAATTTAAAATTAAATTTAATTAACCCTGTTTTAAATAAAGCTAAAAGTTCTTAAAATTGCTTAAAACAGTAAGTTAACCTCAGAAATACTCAATTATATGGCTTTTAGAATTTAATTACTTAAAGCATTGACACTGTTTCTTTCTCCGGATATTGCACTATGTCACAAAGGGAAATTGACAATTTATTTACGATTTTACGCAATTGCTATTTGTTTAAAATTTATTTTATTCTGTTGTTATATTTCTAAGTGACTATAAAGTTTTATTAAGGCCAATAAACAGTATTTGCAATAAAACTGTTAACCTTTGGCAAACCAGATAATCTCTATTTTAGGAGGTCGTAAATTTTTTCAAATAGTCAGTGTGGTCTAAAATATTACGTCTAAAGCACTAAGCTGTAATTTATAGCTTGTCATGGGATTCTTATTGCCACTGTCATTCACATAATTTATTTTCATTTATTTTCTTTTTTATTTAGTCTGTTTATGTAAAATTATTTTTAACGCTCCAAAAAGTTTAAGATAATCGACAATTTTTCTTTATGTATAATCAACAATAATAGGTATGTCGGATTACAGGGGTCGCCGGATTAGACAGTATTCGAATTACCGCGGGTCCACTGTATAATCAACAGTAAAGGTCGAGCCTCACATAACCGCAACAAGCCCGTGGCCGGGCCTTTCTCTGGTGTAATTTAGAGGGATGCGGTGCAAGAAGTTTTGTATTTAATTAAACTGCAGTAATACGAGTCAATTATATCACCCTTTAAATTACACCTGATTATAAAATAAATCTTTACACATTAGGTAACACAATTTTAAGGTTTGGCCACATATAACTACACCGAGTCCTGCACCGTAGCACGGCCGTGTCTTTGTTTTGAAATTTACCGTTGTAATCAAATGCCGTAGGCTTAATATCATCGCTCCGTGCCCGACCACATATTCTGCACCGCATTTTAACAAGTAAACAAACATCACCGACCAACCTTTGTACGTCACGCCGCGTCGGCTGCGACGCATTTTTAATTAATTATTTTGCATCGAACTTGTGATGTTTATTGTATATTTAATTTTTTCAAATATTAATTTTAAAAAACCTATAAAACAAAAAATAACAATGTATTCGTAAGTTTTACTCACAGATTATTCACAAGATGTAACGATAAAATTAATTTTACACTTTTTAATACTTAGTCAATTACTTTTTTTGTATTGTTTTTTTTAAAACAACTAACCTTTAACCACTAACTTTTAAGTTTTATACGAAATGAACTGAAATAAAAGGTGACGCCCTTAAACTCAAAGCTTGGTTCGGGAAACATCGGCGCTATCCAATCGACGTATGATTTCATTGGCTGGGCATGTTTTAGACCGTACGAGACACGGTCGTTCTACGGTGCGGGTCTTTTAGGACATCGGTGCGGTTATGTGTGGCCGGACTTTTAAAGGGACAGAGATAAGTAGGAAGATATGTTTTATTTAAACAAAGTGATATACATACTTTACATACATAAAACAATAGACTTAGCTTAACAAAATGCTTTTTATATTTTTGAGGGCATGAAAAGAGCTATTAAATTTTTACGAATTAATTTGCCCCACTTTCCTCTATCACCCTAACTTGGCAAAGAACTATACGAGATGATAATTTTATAGCCCTAATTTCCTTACTAGAATTTAGGTTTTGTCTTAATTACCGGTTTTGATTAGTCTTATCAGTTCTTGACATTGTAAATTTTGTAAATTTTATTTTCTTGTTACAGGCAATTTGACACCTCATTGTGAAGCTCGTTGGTAGAGTAAGATTTTTTTAAACTTTTTTTTGTATTTACACAAGTTCCCTAATAATGGAATCAATTAAAAAAACTTATTATTTTGTGTTAGTGTTTAAGTCTTAACAATTTAACCGATGGTAATTGATAAATTTAAAACGCCTGGTAAGTAATCTCTATTGCTGATATATAGTATATATAGTAGTCACCACACCACCTGCTTAATGTTGAAATTGGCTAAACAGTTTGAATAATAAAAAAAGTAGCTTGACATAAGGAAAATTACAAAACAAATCCACATGTATTTTGGTCAAAAATATAATTAAAGGGCTTGTTATACTAACATAATAAGCCACAAACACAAAATACGAAGTTATTCATTTTTAATAACACAAAAAAATGTGTATAGCGAAGCCCACCAATAATACATTCTGTAGGTAGTACGTAAAAATTAGATTGTAAACAAATCCTTTTTAAACAATGACTTATTGCAGCAAAGAATAATAAACCCGACTAGTTTCTGGTTCCTTACGCCACCCTTTAGGTTTTATGGCAGGACAGAGACTAAATTAGAGTTTTTTTAAGTACGTGATTTGTGTTTTAAAAATATTTTTTTATTTATCTTAAAAAATGTAATCAAGGCCTGTCAGAGCCTATGTACTTACGGAAAGGTTTGGTAACTTTATTTTGTTTGTGTAGTTTGCGGGATTGCTTCCAAAATGAATTATCTCTGAATACAACTATAAAATCACCTATTATTAAAAATAAAGTTAAACATTTTTTTATTTTTTATAAGTCGAAGAACAATACTTAAAACGTTTTTAGTGTGACTTACATTATATACCTAATAAATAAATAAATTAAAAATTAAAGCAGAGGTCTGTGGCTGTGTTGCTTATCCTGTTATTACAATAAGCCCTTCAATAATTATATAGGTTTTGCAAGTCACGGAAGGAATTAAATCGTAAAAAATATTTTAAAAATATAAAAAAAACTTGCAGAATTCTAAAAGCCCTTTAATTTAATTTTATTATTTTAGTAATTATCTCCTTCACAAGAATAACCCAGGTAATTATATTTTATATTGATAATATTCAAGTGACACACATTTATTCTAAATTCGTGCCAAAGAGAAGAAAGTGCTTTAAAATTGCCAGCCATATGATGCGAACATGCTTATAATAACAACATGCCGAAATAAATATAGACATCTTATAGAAAGAGGAACTTATTTGGTATTAACCATATGTTCTAGATTCCACGGACGCTCCTTGTAATTAAGATATTAGACAAAGAACCTTTCCAAAGAAGATTGCTTTGAATATAATTATAAGACTATTGGGATCACTATCACTTCCAATTGGCATTTTTATATTTTTAGTCTCATAAATTATATTTATTCATGAGCTTTTTAGCTCTATCTGTTTTTTTTTCATCTGGCTTTGGAAACTGTATTTCACACTTGTCGCTTAATTAATTATTAAAATTTTTTTATGGATGCTCAACCATTAAACAAAGTTTGTTTTTAGGCATGCAATAGTATAAAACAAATGTTTTAATATATTAAGAGGATGCCGTACATGTTAAATTGAGCTAAAACGCGATTCACTGCCGTTCTTTAAATATTTCTTTTGGAAAAAGTTGTATATAGAAAAGTTTTTTAAATGATCCAAAGATTATCGGAAAGTTAATTAAATTTTAGTAATGTTTATAAATTAACACATTATATTTCACAAAATTACAAAACCGTAAAAATAGCCACTTTCCGATAATCTTTGGATCGTTTTAAAAACTTTTCTATATACAATTTTTTTCCAAAACAAATATTTAAAAAACGGCAGCGAATCGCGTTTTAGCTCAATTTAACGTGTACGGCATCCTCTTAATAAAAAGCGTGACAAGTTTTCAAAGACCACATTTGAGTGCCAGACAATTTACTTCACCACCCGAAATAAAATTTAATGGCCAAAAAAAAGGTCATTCCCTCCTTTTCGCGCCGATTTCATTCCAAAGCACCTTATTCACGGAGAAATTAATCACCATAAATCCCCAACCAACATAAACTTTTTTCCTCTCCCCTTTCTAGCGCCTATTACTTCCCTGTCTGGCGCCTATTTTTTATGACGCCCTAGGCTGTAGCCTAGTCAGCCTAATGATTAATACGGTAACAACTTATGCCGGAATCATCCTCGGATAGCCTCGCTGAGAGCGATAATAATGTTGGAACTTTCTGCTCTTCGTACATCTGATAAATTTTCCGGCGGATTAGATCTTCATTGCATACATCAACAGATTTAGGTGCACCACTGTCTCTTCGCATTTTTCTAGGCTTAATAGTATTATTCACAATTTTCCACACTGTACTTTGAGGAACGCCGGTTAAAGTTGATGTTTCCTTTAATGAAAAATGTTTTTCGTGGCCTCGATCTACTAACTTTAAATAAACACTTTTAACAATTACTTTTGCCTCGACAGGTAAACACTTTCGGCTATTGCCTGAAACGGTTTTGGCACTGGAAATCTTCAAAAACACTTTCGCTCTAGACTTTAATAATAATAACTGACAATATTTCAAACAATATATAATAGGGCATCGCCCAACTCGGCCACAAAAAGGGATTTATCAGGTATAAAGTCATCAGGTAGAGAGACCCGACCCTGTCACGGCCAATACTTTTATAGCTTTATTGCATGGCATTAGGCCGCCTCACGTCAGGTCAGTTTCTTATACCTTGAAAAATACCATACTGGTTATGCTATTTTAAGGTAATACTGACCCACTGGCAGTCGGCGTTTAAAGCAAATTTTACAAGATAATGTGGTGTCAGTTTCTCCCTGACTTTTGGAATAGCTTGGTGGTAAACCGGGTTAAATGGCTCTTGGACCATTTATACAATAACTAAGTACTAATCTTTCCTTACAACTAGGTTGAAAATTTAAAAAATTAGATCCGTTTATGTAATTTATTTGTTTATCTATACAGGTAAATCTCACGACAAGCTCTTAAATTATTTGAATTGTGTAATGAGGTTAAATTTTGATTGTTTTAAAGTTTTAAAGAAAAAGTGTATTTAATCTTTTTAGTAAATTTTAATAAAATCTTGTTTAAAAAAGATTTTTTTACATTTAAATTATTGTTTATTTTTTAGTTATTTCTGGATATGCTTCTTAGCCTGTTTATCCCATTCGACACATTGCTGTTGCAAGTCGTTTGACCATATTGTAGCATAAAAAACGCCATATTAGATTTAGAGTCTTTTTTTTAATTTTTGAGTTACTCTTAGCAAGCCCTTTCAATTGATATCCATATTGTAGAAGTGCATTAAAAATATCTAGTTCGCCATCTTGGGTGTTTGGCCATGTAGCGTTTAATACGGCGTTACTTTATTTTTCGAGTTACTCTTAGCAAGCCCTTTCAATTGATATCCATATTGTAGAAATGCATTAAAAATAACAAGTCCGCCATCTTGGATGTTCATGTTGAATTTAGAGAAACGTTACTTAATTTTTGAGTTACTTTCTCTCTTTTCTAGCTATTTTATTTGATGACCATATTGTAAAAGTGCATATAAAATAATAATTAGTCCGCTATCTTTAGAAGTCCGCCATATTGTATTTAGTATGATATCACTTAATTTATCGCGTTACTTTCGGCAAGCCTTTTTATTTCATACCCATATTGTAGGAGTCCATTAAAATATCTTGTCCGCCATCTTGGGTGTACCGCCATGTTGGATTTAGAATGACGTTACACAGCATATCATGCATTGTCATCCAAACTAAACGCGTAGGTATACAAAATTTCAGCTCAATCGGTTTTTTTATCTTTGGACAATCCACGAAGGCTAAAAGCCTAAATACTAATACTAACGTACCGTGGGTTCTTAAGCGAGGTAAGAGGGAGTTTGTTGACCCGGGACAAGATTCCACCCGCACATTTGTAAATAAAAATAAATAAGATATTTTGACCCAAATATAAGGTAAGAAGCAAAATAATAAGGTTTTTTTCTCTTTACCTTTTTAAAGAATAAGATAAAGAAATCAATTTATTATTGTTGTCGTAGTCATAATGATATGGCGGGAGGGGCGCAAAGTAAGATAGAACTTAAACTTTTTACCCAAAAGACATTGTTTTCTGGCTCTTCAACTTTTTTGAAATAAGACACTTCCATTTCAGGTAAGGGCCTCGTACAACTGCATTAAGCTTAGTTCATAAGCTTGCGAAATGCGAATTGCGAAACTTTTTCTGATTCTGATTGGAAATATTTGAAAGTCGTTACAAATGGGCCAATCAGAACAGGTTTTGCAATTCGCAAATCGCATTTTGCAAGCTTATGAACTAACTTTTAGACATTGGCCCATTTTTTTACCGGATATTGCCTATATTAATGTATTTACGGTTGCACAAAATCTAAGGCTGTTTAAAAACTTATTCAATTCTATTTTTCTTTAAATAAGGACTGTAAAATTTTATTAAGGCCATTGATTTTTTTTACCTTTGATGTAGTAAAATGCCTTTAATTAGGATGATCCTAAAATAACCTTTGTTTAATTACACAATTTTAACCATCCGATCAAATCTTAGTAATCTTTTGACGTTTCATACCATAATTGGAAAACACCCTGTATATACAATTTTATTAAACTAATCAATGGTAAATAAATACAGGGTGCTTTAAAAAACATACACCATCGTCCGGGGAGAAGTTCCTTATGCAAAAATAAGAAAAAAGTTCTTATAAACATGGGTCCCAAAACGCCCGTTTTTGAGATACAAGGTGTTAAAGTTTAATTGATTTTTCATGTTTTTTTCATTTTTAAATAATTTAAAAACAACGTAACCGATTTGAGTTAAATTTGATAGGCAAATTTGCATTATAATAGTGCATAATGACAGTAAAAAGCTGTTAACAGCTGTGTCAGTGGCGTACCTATTTGTTCTTAAAAATATCTGGTTGGGGCTTTGTACGCACGCCACTGACATAGCTGTTACCAGCTTTTACTGACATTATGCTTTTGCATTAATGCAAATTTGCCTATCAAAATTTTTCTTGCATATTTTTTATATACAAACTGTCCCCGAAGGAGGTTTACTAGAGGACAAATGGACAAAAAAATATTTTTCAAAAAAGTAATTTTTCATTAAAAAAATGCTTTAAAAAATAGGATTTACAAAGAGAAAATGTTGATTTTGTATACAGAGTTTGCAAAAACTTAAAGAACATGATTTATATCCAAAAGTAAAATACCTTTATTTTTATTTTTAAGCAAAATATCATTCAGAAAATTAATTTAGAATAGCATTTTGAATGACTTTGTTAATATTACAGGGTATCAAAAAATTCATGAATTTGATTTTGGAGTTATTTAAAATAAATTATTATTAATTTTTATAAGAAATTTACCTAAAAACTCTTATAGTTTAATTTTTAAACAGTTAAATTCTTTAAATTCCTATACAACACAATTTTTCAGCTGTAAACCAATGTGATCAAGGGGTTTTCGCCAAACTATGGAGTTCAATAAAATTTTGTTTTATTGATTTTATCGATTACAAACATTCTAAATACACTTTCCAATGACATTTTGCTTAAAATTAAAAATAAAGGTATTTTACTCTTAGAAAAAAATAATGTTTTTTAAGTTTTCGCGAACCCTATATACAAGATCAACATTTTCGTAAATCCTATTTTTTCTATAAAGAATTACTTTTTTAAATAAAAGTTTTGGTAAATTTGTCCCCATGTAAACCCAATCCAGTCCTTTTAACTTCATTTAAATTAATTAATTAAATTTATAACAGTAAGTATTTTATAAGGAATTGCGCACAAATTAGGAAAACCTATTGATGCTTAGTTTTTTAAAGTCGGTTAAAAAAAAGGAAATGCAGCCGTAAATTATAAAATCCTGTTATTCTGCTGTTATTTAATAATATTTCTTCCGGCTAGTTTTAACATTAACTCTTGGTAATTCTACCCGCACCTGTTTAGACCAAATCCACTTGTCCGTAATAATTTACTAGTTTTTCTTAGTTTTTACTTTTTGAACAAGTACAGTGATTCAAAGCAATCACGATCAACCACAATAATAATATAGTTATTGTAATATAGTGCAATCGAAAGGAACCTAATGCAAACAGGGTGAGACAGTTAGAAAAGAGGTTTCTTAGATATTATAATGGTTATATTAAAAAAAAATCAAATATCTGGCATATAGTACCTGGGTGAGAAATGCAATGGACTTCATGATAAGACTACTTTTAAAACCCTTTTAGGGGGTTCCTCTTAACGAGTCTACCACGAATATTTATACCGCTATATACAGTGTGTCTACGTAAGTTGGCGTCCTATCGGAAACTTGTTTATTATTGATTTTATAAAAAAGTTATTCTTTATAAAAAGTTCTGCATGGTCCAAAAGCTAAAAGCAACTATCAAATATCAAATTGTATCAGTCATCTACGAGGTTTTGTCAAAAATGTAATTTTTGGTTAAGAGTAAAGTACCTGTATTTTTTCTAATATCAAAAACTGTTATAAGAGATGCATTAGTGCACTACATTTTATGATTATAAATGTCATAGGACAGGTTCAATAACTTTTTGAATTTCTTGTTATCAAAACAAAAAATTGTACGATGCACTAATCTACAATCTTAAAATTTTCTCGATTTTTGAAGAACCAGAATTTTTTTTTTTTTGGAAATAAACAAAATTACATTTAGAAGTAATTTTTAATTCTAAACATCTTTCTTTATAACAAATTTGCGATATTAGCAAAAATACAGGTAGGTACTTTACTCTTGAGCAAAAATTACATTTTTGGCCAAACTTCGTAGACGACTGACGAAATTTCATATCTGATGATTGTATTTTAGATTTTGGACTATGCAGAACTTTTTATAAAAATTACTTTTTCGTAAAATTCGTAATAAAAAGTTTTTTATATGACGCCAACTTACGTAGACACGCTGTATGAAAGCGACGCTTTAACCCAGCCAAATATTTCGGGACTGACGTGTTTGCCGGACTGGGCAAACGCGTACTTTTTTGTCGGACAAGTTTACCACTATATTTTACATTCAATTTTGCCAAACATCGTAAAGTTACAGTCACGAAACCGGCATAGCCCGATATTCGAAACTTATACTTTGGTGACTAAAATGACCACTTTTGGCACAATGTTTAAAAATTGCATATACAACATTGTGGTGAACTTGTCCGACTAAAAAAGTAACGCGTTTGCCCAGTCCAACATATTGGACATTGACATACTGGGTTAAAGCGCCGCTTCCATATATGGCGTTATGAATATTTTTGATAGACTCGTCAGAAGGAACCCTACTAAAAAGGTTTTAGAAGTGTTCTTACCATGAAATCAATTTTCATTACTGGCCCAGGCACTAATAAGCAAGTCCAACCCTGTTTTTACAAAGATAAAATATTTGGTTCCCTGTATATAATAAAGGTAAAATGTTGCAATGGAAAGGTATCTATCTATAGGCTATAGATACGGTGAAGGTATCGTGAAATATCACAAGTTGCTGACATTTAAGCCAATAGCGATTCAGGTGAGTTTCGTTTCAAAATAGAGTCGTCCGAGATGCGTGAAAAACGATTTGTATTTGTAAATGGCCGCGTGCATTCTAAATTTGTATAATTATTGATTATAATTTATGCAAATACAGGTGCATTCTTTCATGGTTTTGCTAGATACGTGTATCGATATCAAATTAACACGAAAGTTTGAAGGCTGAGAAATTGATAGTTTAGGCGTAGTTTAAGTTAAAACGAGCCAAGGGGGTATTGATCTTTGTATTTATTTCTTATTGTTATTAACCAATTAAAAAAAAAACAAAAAAGCATTAGTTTTCTACTTTACTTTATTTTTTAAACAGGGCAGTTTAAGACGACGTAGCCTTTATTTTCAGGGGCGCAATTAGGAGGGGGCTAGAGGGGCTTAACCCCCAAACCGGCGATTAGCCACCTCATAATGATTGGACAGCTAAAATGTATTAGTGTTTTTTGGCAAATATAGTCTATAAACTGGGGTTTAAACCCCCAAAAGCTAGTGGCTAGTTGCGCCACTGTTTATTTCCCCTTGTTTCAGTTCAAAAAAGCGTTTAACACGTTTTTAAAGGACCCCGCACTAACTTTATGGATTTTGGGCTCCAGTCAAATTGGCTAAAAATTCAGTATTTTGTAGGTCTCGACTTTCTGATTAAAAGTTGTCATTGGCCGTACGTGATCCTATGATTAATTAATTTAATTAATTTTGATTAAAACTGCGGGATATACCAGTTATAAATAAAGATAAAACCTTGCAGATTTTGCGAACCTGGGCTACTTTTTTGTGAAACAAAAGATGCCACAAACAAAGCCGTCATAGCCCTCTTGGTTTTTAAGCTACTGGGCGATATTGGAAATATTGTGTTTTCAGGTACCTCTTGGATCTCAGTTAACTCACAACTTATTAAAAAGTAAAAACAGGTTCCTATATAACTTTTTATGTAGTATATAGTGGCTTAGACAGTATTATTTTATATATTATTGTTTTTGAAATATTCACCAATGTTGTTTTTTTTTCAACCACCTGTGTATAAAATTTGGTAAATTTAATTAACTTAATACTTTCCAATGAACTTTTGGGATTTATATGCCTCCAAATTTGGGTTAGTGATCCGTAAAATGACTATATTCACGCGTCGCTTTTACTTTAGTTTAACCTTAAAATGTCCTTTAGAGTCCTTTAGCTATCTTATTGGTAACCATGTAAGTACGGTATGGAAAATTAACAACAAAAATTATAATAGTAAATTAGTTTGCCTTTTAAAAGTTGGAAAACTTATTTTATAGAAAAAAATTAGGGTTCCTAAATCGACCGGTTTTTTAATTTTTAATTTTTACTTTAAAATTTCCTTATCCGTCAAAAAAATTCTAAACACCTTTTTAAAATCACTTTAGTGGATATCATACCAACTAACCTAATTTTTATTAATTATCCCCGCAACCGACGCCCGTGAGCCGAAAGTCATTAATTATTTTTAGGTTACTGAATAAGCAAAAATATTAGTCATTTTTTTTATAATTTTAAAAAATTTAAAAAAATCCATATACTGGGTGACAACGAAATTATTATCCAGCAATTTTTATTTTTCTTCAGTGCAACCGTACAGTTTTCAGATTTAGGGACATTATATTGTATTATCGAATGCCAATTTTAGATATAATAGCATCTGTGTATTACTTCCGGTCTAACCGGAAGTGATATAATATTTGATATTTTAAATGGAACACCCTGTATATTTTTAGAATTTGAATTCTAATGTCATTCCTGATATAAAACCTTAGATATATTCATAACCTTACTCTTTTGGTTTTGGAGAAAATGGCATTTAAAAATGTCAGCAAATTATGCAGTTTTATGGGAAAACAAATGAATATCGCAAAATTTAAAATGCTTAAAATAGTTCTTTTAAAAGACTTTAGAGACCAATATAACCCTGATAACTTTAATGAAATACCCTGTATATTTCCTAAGAATTAGAATTTTGGGCTATTCCTGATATAAAACCTATAATATACTCATAACCTAACTTTTTAGTTTTAAAGAGGTGTATTAGTGTAATTATTGAATCTGTTAAGTGACCTTTTAGGTTATAATTTAACTTTAATTTTGTAAAGATTTCTTTAGGTTAGGGTAGTATGTTGTTAATTTGGAATACTAAAGGTTGTATGTTTTTTAGTAATGATAAATTTAAGAAGCTGCTCAAGAATACAAAAAGTGAAATAGGTGGAAAAAGAAGAAAATGGCCGCTGCTGAAACATATTAATTGCCAAGATAAAGTATTAGCAGTATGTTTATAAAAATGTGAATAAAATTTGGAATACTGTATTCCAAATTACCTGCACTTTAGGTCAATTGATATAATTGCTAGTTTGCGGTTCTTTTTTTTATAAACTTCCAGGATTTTGTTCTATATAATAGTAATAAATATTAAAGTTTAATAGTTTTTCAAATAATAAATGTATTTTTTATTAGACACTCTTTTTTATTTAATTTTATTCTAAAAAACAAACTGGTATTCCAAATATGCTGCAGTTCCTCTAATATTTAGATTCTGCGGAGAAGTCTTAACATAATTTCTGTATAATGCTCTATACCTAAGTCCAACCGTTTTTGACTTATTTTAAATTGTATGTCAAAAATGATGTTTGCAAGCCATTACATAACCCTCAGTTTCTTCTAAACAAAAGCCTTTATTATAGGTTGGGGTTGGGCTTCTCGTAGAGAAAGAACTTCTTTGGTAGACTGTTTTAATATTTTCACAATTAATAAATACAAAGTGGTCAAAAATAATCGTTAAAAATTATAACGACAAAAACCTTAAAAGTCAATTTTCTTTACAAGGAACCCAACCCCTACTCATATTAAAGGCTTTTGTTTAAAAGAAATTGATGTATGTATGTAATGGCAAACGTCAGTTTTGACATAAAATTTAAAATAAGTCAAAAACGGTTAGACATGGTATAGAACATGATACATAAGTTATGTTAAGAATTTTACGCAGAATCTAAAAATAAATAATATGTAGGGTGTTTCCTTTAAAATAAGGAAGTTGACATTAACCTTCGGTATAACCGGAAGTGGTAGAGCTGTAAACATATTTATGTTGTATGTTCCCCACTGAATTTATAGTGTAACCAAATTTTTAAAATTTTCCTAAGCGTACTTTTCGAAAAATCGTTCTCGGCAGTTCCCGGGGACACCCTGTATGTAATTAAAAAATGCCGCTATTTTATAAAAATTATAATTTTAATAGACATAAAAATATTACATAAAAAAGCGGAGAAATCAGATCCAACATCTCAAGCTCAGTTGGGTAATTATACATCTTAACTTCCTAACTGAATTCAGGTTATTTTTAAATGGGAAACATGTTTTAATAAAACGTGCTGAAATGGTTATTACATGATGTAATAACCATGTATTTTTGTTCGTAAAGAAATACTATACAATTCTAAATAATTTAGGCGATCAAGCAAATTATTAGAGCAATAAAGAACGGAATATTCATGTACCCAGCTTTTTATTAATACATGTTAAAAAGTAACATTATGGCGTAAAAATTATTAATTCAGGGAGCTAAAAATAATTAAAATAGAAAATCTCATGCGACCCAAATGCACCTTAGCACTTTATACCAACTAAAAGAGCAGAAAACTATTTGTTAGTCTGAATCATATTCGTATGTTATATTGCAAGACCGGAAAATTTAATGGATTAACTATCCACTATATTCAGAGCATGATTTTGTAGGGCTTGTGGTAAGCAGCTAGATTATTTTCAGAAAAACTTAGATAACAGCCAAAACAAAAATTTTTAATAATACTAAAATTTACCATTTGCTAATAATTTTGACAACAGTATAGGTTATTTTTAAATCTTTGGACAATCCATGAAGGTTAAAAGCCTAAATACTAACGTACCGTGGGTGTCTTAAGCGAGGTAAGAGGAAGTTTGTTGACTAGGCACTTAAATACTTGAAGATTTGGGGGAAAGGAAAGACCTCCGCAGGCAGCGGGTTTCACATTCTAGAAAGTCTCGGGATAAAAACAATAAACAAAGTTGGAAGTTTGGGGCCTGTCCAGTTGGAACGTATAGGGATGCAAACGTGCGGCACCACGAGTTACTTAATCGGGAACCGTGAGCGAAGGAAAAATACTGGACAATTCCTAAGAGCAGAAGCCATGGAAGTACCTATAAAAAAGCGATAAAATCCCCACAGCTAGACGATGAGCAAGAGATCATTAATGAGTAAGCGAAGGATCATTAACAAGGCGAACAGACGTTCTTTGAATAAAATCAAGCATGCTAAGAGTTGTGGGGGACGCCATGCCCCAGATATCAGAACAATATTCCAAAGGGTATCAGATTTGGAATACATACAAAGTGTATAAATTGGAAGGGGAAAAAGTTTGTGAATAACAGAAATTTATTCGCAGTTATACAGTATTAGAGATTAAATAACTTATTGAAAAAACTTTATTTTAAAAAATGATTGGGTCTCATTGGTCTTTTCATGATAAGGAGAATAATTATTTTTAAAATAAAAGTAAAGAAGTAGAAAACAAGAGTGGACGACCTAAAAAAAATTATATAATGTGCTACCCGTTAAAATGGTGTTTTTACATTTTTTTAGGACTAGCAATGAGTACACTACCTTTGGGGTGCAACCAGGACTTTCAAATTATTTTATACAAAAACTGAGACACAAGACATGTACCAAATAACATATAGGGTGATTCCTAACCTATAAGCATAAACTGCTAAGGACAAACAATGACAAATAATGAAAAATGGGTTAGTAAAATATGTTTACTTGGTAAGATATTCAATTATTAAAAAACGTAGATTCTAAACGTAAATAAAAACTACATATAAAATAAAAGATCGTAAAATATTCTTTTTGTAAATACTAAGTATTATATGCATTTTAAGACACTTTAATAAAAATAAAGTCTTACTTTGCCCTTAAAATTACGCCCTTAAAATATTAGTAGTCAATGTTTGAAAAACTATGTAGTATAGTTGCTAATAATGTTTTCTTAGCCTATGATACCTTATAATATATATTTTTAATATTAGTTGTAAATACCTACTTACAATTCCAGTGACTTATCCACTAGGTATCGGATTCCAATAGTATTAAAGGCATTTAGTTATGCTTATTTCAGGGATTTTATAGAGCTTCTCATGGGAAGCCAATATAGTATTAGAAAAGGTTAGTTTTGCAATGTATACTCATAAGCCTAAACATATTTAGACTTTGCTAGTTAACTCCTAATAAAATATAACATTATCTGAGCTAGCTGCAATAAAAACTGTTAAAAAGTTGTACAGGCACATGTAAAAATATAAAACCTAATTTTAATAATTTACTCTGTCATCTTTATTACAAGAAACCTCTAGAAAAATATGTTAGGGTATAGGCGCGGCAAGTTTTCAATTTTTAGCATTGGGCTAAAAAAATGTGAAGACAAAAAAATTAGTAATAGGTCTTTACCCTAAAACACCTACTAACTTACTTCCTTCTTACCAAAACATAGTCTACTGCACAAAAAAACAAGAAAAAATATCTTCAACTTACTAACGCTACTTTCAACAAGTTTTAACAACTTTCGTGAACCCTTAATTTTTTTATAAGGGTGCATTGCACCAATATATATTAACTTTATATAATGTATAAGCAAACAAAATAGGGAAGAATGACATCAAAAATATGCTAAATTTTTACTGGTAGGTAAAAAATCAAATTAAAATGTATAATTTTTTAAAATATCATTGTAGTTTGTCTTTTAGACATTTAGAGTTAATATGCTTTAAAATTAAAATATCTTTCTTATTCCTTTAATTAAAACATAAGTCAATATCAAGTTGTTATGTCTAACCAAAACCACTTCCTTGCTCGAAATTCAACCGCAGCCCACCGTGTGAACCACAGAAAAAAACGAAGTGGAATTTTATCCTACGGTAAATATATTTTTTTAATAATTTTTTTTACCTATTTATAAAAGCAAAAAGAAATATATTATAGTTTATAACAAAATAATGGAATAAAAATGTTTTGAAGTTTTATATTTTGTTCCCACATTTTAGTTCTTTGCAGAACATGCAATTAAAAATATTTAAGTATTAATTTACATTAAGCGTAAAACTTTCTTTTTCATTTTCTTTTGACACTAATTATCTGATTTTAATTAAAAATATAAATGCAAAAGTATTACAGCATCAAAAAAGCAATTAACCTTTTCCCGTTTAACTTTTAAAAGCAGTATTGCCTATAAAGAAAATTAATATATGGTCGAAAAAATAGTCAATTTTTATTAACTTTCACTAAAAATAATTTTTAACTATAACCCATCTTTAATTTTTTAGTCAAGCCTGAAAAAAACCTTTTTTCTTATATATTTTTAAAATACCACCCAAATATGGCAAGTTACCATATTTAGGTTCTAAACAAAAATATGACCTTGCCACTTGCCTTGTATAAAGAACAATTAGTTACATGAATAGAGTTTTAATATTAAAAATTAATATTATTATGCTAATGTTATTTTTAGGTTTAAATTATAAAACTATTGACAGTTTAATAACTACCTGACGTATTTTTTTGTTATGTATTCTATTTAGCTTATGAAGAAATTAAACAAAAATTCCAATTATGGAATAAATTTTATAATATTTTTTACAATGGTCCTATAGACCGTCACCTTATCGTAGAAAAAAGGGTCCAATCATGCTCTGTATGTTCTTTTAAATAGTGACTAATTTGATACCTTCAGAATGAAAATACCAAAAAAAAATTGTAACAGTTTCATACACTGTTTTCCACTATTTTGTTTTAAGTCAAATGTTTTCCTAAAAATAATGGATACATCCTTATTCTGGACATTTTTTCCCAGGTAGCCGTCTACATGTCCGGTGGCACTGCAGGCTGAAGGCTTATTGTACCAAACTCCCGATTCATTGTGCCCATTCCAGTACCCTAGGCGGTCTGCTGGGTGCGTACCATATGTTTTCGGGGGCACTCTAATATCCTCGAAGATTGCCTGTCTTTTGTGATGCAATGCCTCACACTGATAATTAATATTAAAGTAAACAAATTACAAACCGAGGGCAATTTTTATTCTTTGGTTATAAAGTCTGTATTATGGCCCACTATTTAAAATTTAATTTTAAAATAAAAAATATTAATTTGGGGTCTAAAAATATAACATGACTATAAAGTAAGTATAATACCAACATATATTTTTGACAAGCTTACATCCAACATAATTAAATTATTAAAAAATATACCTAGGGTTGTTTTATAAGAAAAATCATAAGTTTGATTCATATTTCGAAAAACATAAAAATTTATAAAAATCTTCGGGATTTACTACAGCGTGGCTGATTAATATACCGGAGAATACCTTGTACCCGGTCAGTGGCGCCTGGTCATATGAATCAAGTGAAGCACTGATTCACCTAAAATTCTCGTATAATACTTACATATTTCTACAATGTCTTCAATTTACTTTTACTTAAAAAGAAAAAGTTTTATTTTCCCTCGGTTAGAATTAAATATCAAATAATCAAATTACGACATTTTAAGCATCAATTTATTCCAATCGACTCAATCACTTGAGCCGCGCGCCGCCGATATTCCGATAAAGAGAGCGACCAGAGACGAGCGACGCTGTACTAACAGGTGCTCGACAACGCCGCGCGCCGACGACCGAGAATAGAAGCACATCCCAGAAGTGTGGAAAACGATTCTCAATTTCGCTGCTGCAGGCCGCTTGTTTACGGCGGTTGCCATGGAAACGACACGTATGGTTAAGACTGAAATGCGAACCAGTGCACCGCGATTCATTGTGATTCAGTTTAGTAGTAAGGCGCTTTAAAACGTGAAAAATCGAAAAATAGGGACGACGCGCGTGGCTTTTTCGCGGCTAAATATTATTATTTTATTATTATTAATAACAGTATAGATTATAATGGATTCGTTTCCAATTTATGACCCAGTGTGTGTTTTGCTGGAAACACCTTTTTCAAGGTGAAATGAAAATGACCAAAAACAGGGGGGCATGAATTTATTAAATGTGATTCACCAACTTTAGAGGTCACGAGCCGCCACTGTACCCGGTTAAGTAATTTCACCAAATATAAGCCTCGTAAAAGGCCCCAAATAGCAAAAACTTTCCATTGAGCAATCCACCATATAAGTAAAGCATGCGTCACCACTATTTCTTGACCTTGCTGCAGAGCTGGGATACACTACCAAACAATGGTTAAACTGTGGAGCGGACATAAAGCATCACGAGACCTATGCTTTACTTATATGGGGGATTGTCCAGTGGAAAGTTTTTGCTGTTTGGGGCCGATCCACAGTGGGCTCCCAGACAACATTTTTGGCCGAAAATATGAAAATGTTTGCTTTTTAAAAATGTATCTCCAAATTTTATAAAAATGCGCCAATTTAATTCACAAGCATTATTTCGTATAAAATAAACATCATTTAGTAGAAAAAAACTTATATACAGGGTCATTCAATATGCAATAGTGCCTCGGCCAAAGATTTCTCCTTTACTGTAAAAATAAGAAATGTCCATATCTATATTATACTTAAAGACGCACTTCAGGAATATGTTTCCACATATACAGAGTGTACCAAAAAACTCTGGCATAATAAATGTAACTTTTCTAAACAAATTATTCTGTATATTTTTGCATTTCTGAATTCAGCATGAAATTTTAGGTATATTTGATTTATCATAATTTATCATCAGTTAAAAAAGGAAAGTAAAATTCACTGACTCTGTCTTACCTAAAATTGTGGCAAAATAACGATTTTCAGTTTTATAGATAAAAAACTAGTCACTGTTTGATATTATAGATAAAATCTACCTAGAATTTTAAGCCATATTCAAAAGTGCAGAAATGTACGGGATTCTATTTAGTGGCATTTCTTGTGCAACTAATTTTTTGAGACAACCTGTATAAATGAAAATATATTATGCAACGCATTATTACAGGACCCGACATATTCAGGGAAGTATCTATATTTTTACAAGTAAAAATTTAATATAGGTATTTTAGAAGTTGTCAAATTTGTTAAAATATTTGGCTTTAATTTTTTTATTATATTGTCCAGTAGCCTATGTTATTTCATGTAAAAAAAATAAATCAGGAGAAATAGTTGTACTTTATTAGACTATTATTATTATTACAATAAACAGAGTATAATCAAAAATAAGTTAAGACATCATTATTCTTGTTCAGAGTCTGATGACTCACTACTTGCCAATAATGCCGAGTTGTCCCTAAGCAAATGTAGTGCTTCAGGAAAAAAGTATGTTTATTCTTATTGGGCAAACTTCTTAATCCAGATATAAATGGATCCGAAGAGATTAAGAATCTATTTAAAAGATCTTGGTTGGTCTCAATTCTGGAAGTTTTTCTGGAGAAATGTTCCCTGTAGTGTTTAAGATCTTTATTCCGCGATTCCTGCGCTTCCTCTGACAACATTCCTATCGGAAGTACTGCAGCCGAAATAATTGATGCCCCATGAATTAAAACCTTGTGTATGCTACTGGGCATGTAGTAAAATGGATATCTGCTTATTAACAAAGCAGCTGTTTCTTCTGCAAATTCTTGAAATTTTACTTCGTTTATCGCAAAACCTGATGACATTACTTGTAGTATACAAGCGCAACGTCTAATGCATTCCTCGTCTAGGTCTAATATCTTAGAAGTGGCTAACGGGTCGCTAAAAAATCTCCTACTAGTGTTGCCATCATTACTTGTTCCACTTCCACCTGCTTTTACTTTATCTATAATCAAACCCATTTCAGTTCTAAATTTAAGTTGAATATTTTTTTCTCTCTTTTAATCTATCCTTATCGTCCTGTGATCTAGCCTGCCATTTCTTAAAATCTAGTCTATAAGCTACATGTAAAAAATATTCCATAAAGCGTATCCACGCATGTAGACTAGATAATCCATAATCGAGCGCTGCGTTGTTGATTGATCTACTTTTTACGATTTCTAAGCTGTTCATCATTTTAGGTGTTGCACCACATATATTACAAGCTTGACTTGAAGATGTCTCTGTCATAACACTGCAGACCTTCCCATCAATCATCGTCATTTTCATTTCGTGTTTGACCAATAAAGAGTGACCTTTGTGATTTATCTTTGTAGGATGTAATTCGCTAATTTCTTTTTAATGGAGGCTGCTTCTTGTAATATTAAAGCGGTAGTTTCTTTTCGAAAATAAATGTGAAGTGGCCTACAATACCTGGTAGATGATGGTCGGGGGTTTTGCCAATAAATTATTTTCTCAGTTGTATCGGTTTTGGAGTAAGAAAATAGTTGCAAAGGTACAAGTGAAGTTAAAAAAATATCTGAATCTGAAGCATTTTTAGTTTGAATAAATTGCTTATATTCACTATGGCCTGTGCTACCATCACATCCCCACTTTGTAATTAAAATTAAATCAAGTGGTTCAGATGTATTGTCAAATACTTCTGTTTGGGATAAAATTATTCGGGAAACAGTATGATCCAAAAGGCCTTGTAACTTAATTTTCGCAGATAATTCCGTAACAAAAATGTTATCAGGAGATGGATAACAACATACCTTTGCTTGTAAAATTTTTTTGTATGAAGGATAAACATCAAAGTTCCTTTCCTTTGCCTCTTTTCTAATTGTTAGATAGTCACTCTTTGATAACTTGGTCTCAATTATCAAGCTAACTGCTTCTTCACTTGTATACGGTATTATTGGTTTTAATTTTTGCGTATTCCAACTATCTATTACTTTTGATGACCTAGTAGGAGTGGTTTCGAGACTCTCTTTAAGCAGCCTGACTTCATCTTTTTTCCCCTGTTTTTTTAAACTTAGCTTTGTTGCCCCAATTAATAGATTTTGTTCGCAATTTGTTGCTAATTCTTGGATTTTCTTCCTCTTAGTTCTTTCACTACTCGAGGAAAATGACTTTTCGGGTCTTCCTAGCGAGTTTGTTGGCGTTTGCACGCTATCCATTTGAGGAAATAGAACAACTGTACTATTTAACCAATTATTATTTTGCTTTAAAAATCTATGCTTTGTGCGATTATTTTTTTCCATCTCTTGGATAACTGGTCACAAATTTCCATAACTTTCCTTTTTGTAGAATCCTGATATTTGGGGCTTTTGATATTCATCATATTTAATATCTCATTGCATACTTGAATATTTCTTTCTTTATGATTTCCGTTCTTATTAATCCAAAAATTAAATACGTCCATTCTTTTAACATTCATGGTGCGTTCGCTCCGTAGTGTTCTGTAATAAAATATTTAAATTTACGCACAATAATTAACGTTAAACTCTTTATTTAAATAAATGAATTCAGAAATAGAATAATACGTTGGATAACAAATATAAGGATTCCACATATTTAACAGGCTGTCATTTGGTTAGGTTTTTAGTATAAATTAAAAAAAATTCTAGTTTTGCCTTAAGGATTAGCAGTCGTGAAATATAGTAAACAACTTTATTATTTCTTATTTTAATATTCCTTATTTAGTCTTAAAAAAGCTTTAAATTTAGCAAATTTCATCCAACCATGACCTTTGCAGTTTTTAAGCCCCTATCTATAAGATGCCATCGTTGAATTTGGAACACCCTGTATATATAAAAATGCTAAGGTTAACAAAAAGTCACATAATATATTTTTGTTTGGTTGGCATACATCTAATAATAAGTGGATAAGAAAAATTTCGTGTTTTAAAAGTTTTTAATTATACTTAATGTAACATATATACTTAATGTATTATTTTTGTCAAATACACGATACACAAAAAATTCAAAATTTTACTTGGAGGCAATTAGGGGCAAAGTATATTAAAAAATATTTTTTCCTATCATTACTTTATCTAAAAAGCTATACATTAGCAAAACGGAAGATGACAGAAACCTTTTTTTATCCAATTTAACATTTTCTAAAACAAAAAATAGATTTTATACATGTAACCAGTAAATTAGTTCTGGAGCCAAACACTAGACCGAAATTTAACTAAGAAAAGTATTTTTAAATTTTACTTACCTTCTTCTAATTAATCCAAATGATACACAAGATTTATCAACTACAACTATTATTTAACAAAAACTTCAAAACTATATAAAAAATCTCTAAAAATATTTTTTTCAATCGCTATTCACTTGAAATTAAAACTTCTGACTGACAGATGTAAGTACAACTTTTGATTAAGTGTTTTGTTTTCTAAGACTACTTGACTATTTCCTTTAGAAAATTGCTAATTGTAAGGATCTTGTGGATAGTTTATTTTAAACCAGTTATGGCCAAAAATATTATTTGAGAAACCATTGTGCGATCGTAAGAAACAAAAATATATCCATCAGAAATTTTCCAGCGCGACAGATTAAGATAGGGTAAGTTAATTACATGCTAAACAGTGTATATTTCACTAATCTGACAATTTAAGAGTGACGTAAAGAAAGCCGAGGGCTACAAAGTTGTAACTAAAACGTCACTTTGACATTCTCGAGCGTGGCTAGTTTTTTTTTATTTTGAAAGAAAATAATTTAAGGATAACAAAAATATATAATCCGATACGATCCGAACGATTTCCACAAGCCAAAATAGTATCAGGTTTTTATTAACATATTTAAAAATCTATAGCCGCTTTCCCCACCGATGAAAAGGTATAATTTATATAACATTTTTTCTTCTTATCATCTAAACTTTGCAACCCAACAGGTCTCTATGACGCTCGAGTAAATCCCCATATAGCATCGTGTGCTTCCCTACTATTATATCAGTTTTTAATTTGGTTATAATTTACAGGACAACTAAAATCTTCTAATGTCATTCTTCATTTTATAAAAAGTTTAGTCAATACACTCTAATAATAGCCAAGATACCTACCCTGCAATTGCAACGATGTCCGGACACCGACACCCTCTGTAGGTTCTATGAATTAAAATTAGTAGAATAACTGTAAATTATTAATTAGTTATCGTCAAAAAGTGTTTACGGTGTTCTTAAAGTTTAGTCAGTATGTTTTACAGACGATTTTTTAAGTAATTTTAAGAAAAAAAGTCGTTGCAAAATTTGCAGCACTCTGTACATAAAACTAAACAATATGTTTCTGCGATTAAAGTAATTTAAACTCTATTAGTATAATATTAAAATTTAAAACAAGTAATAATAGGACAGTAATAAATTTAAATTTAAAAAAAGTCATGTATCATAGCGTGGTTTCGATCCACGGACCTCTGGGTTATGGGCCCAATTTTCAATTTTCAATTTTAGAACATGTTTATTTTCAAAATAAATAAATATGTGCAGTGGACTGCGCCACTCTGCTATATCAACTTTTACGAAATGAAGGGTGCCGGCAAATAACAATCAGAGTCCATTTTTTGCCAATATTGAAATAATAGCACCTTTAAATAGCTAGTACCTAAAATAATTTTTCTACTTGACAAAAAAAGTATTATACATTGTTTTTATTTGTTTTAGGGTAGGGCGGGGCTAGTTGAGCATAGAGGTAAGTTGGGCAATCCAAATATATCAAAAACTATCGACCGTACGCAAACGCATCAAATAGCGTAAAGAAGGGGTTGCGCAAGAAGAACACATCGCGCGACCGCCAGTGGTGACGCGGCGATCGAGAAAAGTACCCCCACGTATTGTTTATTTTGTGATTAAAAAGTATAATAATTTTCAGACAGAATATTTCGTCTGTAATAGTTAAATAATATCC
The DNA here is from genome assembly GCA_014170235.1 of Listronotus bonariensis. Lineage (NCBI taxonomy): Eukaryota > Metazoa > Arthropoda > Insecta > Coleoptera > Curculionidae > Listronotus > Listronotus bonariensis. The sequence continues at coordinate 218,779 of JACEGR010000536.1, forward strand.
TTTTTCAATCAAGTAAGTGTTAATCTTTAGTAAATTTATTGCAGTTTTGATTTTTATAAAGATACTGAATATAATTCTATCCGTTTTTTAATAAATTCACTTTTGCTTTAAAATTTCAGGTTGGGGTTAGTTGAGCTACAGTTGTCCACCTAACCCCACGATTTTAACAGAAGTATAAAATGATTTTTATTTTTTTAGGATACGGACTTATAAAAGTTCGACTACTAGAGGTTCCTATACTACTCAAGACTTATATGAGGCTGCATCCCGTACAAGCAACAAAAAAACGAGCTGACCTATCTAATTCATAAATTTTCTCCGGAAATAGTTCGACCATACCCAAAGGCTGGTCCAACAAAAGGAGCCAAATCACTGACAAATAATATCTATTTAATATATTTTTTTAAATTATATCAGCAATATTGATAGTTGCATATAAAGTCTGTTTATTAATAGAAAGTCTAATCTTTAATTAATGCTATAATAAAGTTAACTTGGAGTTGATGTTTTGTTGATTTGATTTTTAGTTTTTTAAACAAATAAAAAATTACTTTGTTTTGTTTTAAATGAAGATTTAGACTCCTAAATGTCTTAAATGTTTTTTTATGATTTGTATAAGCTATGTTAATAATAATTATACAAATATTCAAGTTTAAATTCAGTAGTTAGGCTAAGATAGGTACATTGCAGTTTTATTGATGAGATTTGTTGTTTTGTGACTATAGGATTATAAATATAAAAAGCAAATTGTCAAAATATATTTTTATTGTAAACCTACCTAACATTATACCTATAATTTGGCTGTACTTTCTAAGTGCTCCACTAGCCCCATACCCTTGCTCAACTTACCTCACATATGGGGTACGTTGAGTATACCTGACTATCTATATTAAAATAGATGTAGCTCCTTAATTTAGCTTACAAAAAGAAGTTACTATGGACACTATTGCTAAGGGATAAATTGCCAATCCATCAGTATGCATCATAGGCCATTAAGACATATTGTTGAGGAGCTATAACCGATCAAGTGAAAAATTGCTTAACTAGCCCCGCCCTACCCTACTGAATTACCCAATAAATAACATATGTAACAGCAATGACGCCCTGACTGGGCATACCCAATGCCGTTATAACCATGCGTAGTCAGGCGTGATGAACATATTCAGCAAAAAACAAAAATGCGTTTGGCATATTTTCCATCATGCATTGCAGGATTGGTATACCTCTTTTTATATGTTATCTTAGCTTGGCCCATAACCCAAACACGCGCTGTTTTCGAATATTATTATTATTATTTTTTTAATATTTATACATCTAGTTAAAATAAGATACTATGAGAATAGTGTCTATTTTTACCATAAAAAAGTATAACTAACAATTAAAGTAATGTTTAAAGTTATTTAAATTTTATTTTAATAATAGATATTAAGTATTTAATATAAATGTAACTGGGTCAGCGCAAAAGCATCTGTAAACAATAGCTTGTAAAAGTTTACTTTTAGAGCATCTTGAAAAAGCCTATATTTAAAAATCATAAGCACAAAACATTGTATACATTGTATTTTAAACTTTTAAAAAAGTAAAATAACATCTTGTTTATGATTCCCATGTAAGTTAAAACGGAAAATCATATAATAAGAGAGCTGCACCTAAGAAAAATTGCCTCCGCGACCTTGTAATTTTATATTTTAATTGTTTAAAGTCTTACACAAAATTGGCCGAGCAATTAGTGACCTAACAATTAAGCTTTAACTGTTTCCTGTTGCTAATTTAAAGAGTAAATGCGAGTAAAGTGGAGCTGATATTTTTATCTCAACAGTCAACATCATACTTAATAGATAAAAAAATGTTAATTAATCTACCGCTTTTCCTACGGTTTTTGGTATCTAAGTCAATGCTTTTATTGGATATTTTTTAAAATGTAAAACAGATATAAAAACGATGAATGTCATAAAAAGGTTAACTTATTTTAGGCACATCAGTCATACTTAGGAGAATGAAAGAGCTAAGGCCAAGTTCTCACTCAGTATACAGGATTATCCAACAAAAAATTAATAGGGCCATATTTGTAACTTTCTTCATATTTAAAAAAGACACGGGCTAAACGACCGCCGGCGGCTTTGCTCAATTATAAGAAAAAACCGCCTTCCGGCGGTTTCATCTATTTATTAGTATGAAAGTCGCCGAAAATATATATTAATTTGTTATTATCGGCGGTTTTTACGTATTCTATTGGTAGATCCAGCCGTCCGGAGGCTAGGCTTATAAACGTAATAAAAATTGCCAAATAATAGTTAACCTTAAGCATTAACGTAAAAAAAATTGTCGTTTTTCTACATAACGCATTAAAACTTAATTAGGTACTAGACAAAAAGGAGCAAAATTTACCAGAAAATTAAAATTTATCTAAGACGTTTAAAAAATTTGCTTTGTCGTGTCCAGCATTTAAGTGTTAATGCAAAACATGTAAAAAGATTGAAAAAACATTTTTTATCTTTAATGCTTTAACCTAAAATTTTGACATAAAATTCAATTCTCTACAACATTTACTTATGAATTTTTGTTTCATTTTTAAAAATAAAAGTACTTTAGTTTTTGGCATTTTTTATATTTTTACTTACAACTTGCCCTTTATAATACCAATTGGAGTAAAATTTTGTATTTCTTAGTTTAAGATTCTGCGACCAGTTTTCCCAAAATGGCAATTTAAAATTCAAAAATGTCCATTCATTTCTCCTCTTGTAACACCTATCATGGGACACACTGTTTATTATGTTTTCGGATTCTGCCCAAAATTCTAAGCATATTTTGTGTATCGTATCCTATATCTAAATTTAAGCGTTTTTGACATATTTATATTAATTTGGCAAAAAATTACGTTGCCAACCCAAAATAATTATTAATTTTTTCTATAAAAATCCCTTATTATTTCATATGGTATAAAATTATTATTACAGGACCCAATTTAACTAAGTTTATATAAAAATTACCAGAATATTAATACAGGGTGTTTAGAAATAGAATTAAAAATAAAATTGAGAAAATTACCAAAAATTAATGTGTTTAAATGGAAAACCCCAATTTTTTTATCTTATTTAGCATTAAAAATAAGGGTTAGTTTGTGAAAAGTTACCTATTCCTATAAAAGTTTTAGTTTTCGAGATACTTCCAATCAAATATTTTTATATGGCTAATAATCTGTAGATTTAAATTTGAGTTACTAATGTATTTTTAGTTGGCTATAATGGCGTTAAAAAGTCAATAAAATGCCAAATAGTTGAGTACATGTACATCGTTAAACTGAATCTGATTCAACCGATCGCATCAAACTTGAAAACGTGTTTTAATTGATCGATTTCGAGGTTTCGTTCGAAATTGAACAATCAGAATACGTTCGATCCGATCGGTTGAATCGGATCCAGTTTACCGATGTACCTCTATTTATTGTATGTTATTCTGCATCTGTCATTTAACGCCATCATAGCCAACTATAGATACATTATAATTCAAATCATCTTTTATGTAAAATAAAAAAATATTCTAAAAAAAAATTATAAAAATATGAAAATTTTAAGATTGGGACAAAAAAAAGTTTATTGACCCATATAAACTTTTATGTATATTTTTAATAGTTAGAACCTGCTCTTAAATTTTCTTAACAACATTCTGTAACATCCTGTATAAAGATAGTATTGCAAGTAGTGTTTGTATTGGGATTAATAATGAGATGGAGTAAAAATAGTAAAGAAATGTTTTTAAGGTAATGCCACTGTAAACCTTTAAAAAACAGGGGTCCTTGTCACTTGTCAGAAAATTAAAATGCTTTTATACCTAAGAACACCTTATAAGTAGTAAAAGGTAATAGAATTATTCACTTCCTTTGCATTTTTTAACACCGTCTATAATATTGACAACAATTTACTTAAAACAATACAAATTGTTCCACCTTGAATTTAATTTTCTGTCTATGATTTACTACGCGTTCTTATTGTTTGTTGACAAAGGCTATTATGAAATTCCTAATCGCCAGAACTATACAATTGTTACTTTGTTACTCCTTTATACTAATTCTATTGTTAGTTACTATTGCTAATGTCATTCATAGATATTTGCCGAAATAAATCAATATTAGACGCATTAGTGAAGCTAATTTTTTAAATGGCTTGAATTTATAAGGAATAACAATGGTAACTGCACTCTCTCTCTCTCTCTCTTTCTCTCTCTTTTTCTTACAAAAACCAATACCATTTAAATTACTTGCTCTCACTTACGGAAAATACAACTTAAGTCATTTTTTGTTGTTAAGACGGTTTAAAACATTTTAAAAACATTACATTTTCTTGTTAAACGGTGACGTCATGTACGTTGCGTATTTAACCGTGTTTGAATACATCCCGGACAATGGTTTAAAAACAATATAGTTATCTTTGTCGGGCGGGCGTCTGCGTCGTACTCATTAAACACTTTGTTTTGGTCATTTTTCGTAAACTTTTACGTGGTCGTACATGGCTATTAAAAAATGTTTATATTCGGTGTACCCAACGGTTTGAAAATATACATTTTCTTGATTCTCATATTTATATCGTCATTTTCAAATACGGTTTGATCTAGTAAGACGAATATGGTTAGCAAGAACATTTGACTTTAAACTTCAGCAAATACAGCGCCCAGGCTTGGGCTACCACTGAAAACATATTTCTATATCACTTTTGAGAGTCATTTAATCATAGTTATATTTAAATAGGAGTTTAAGCTATGTGTAGGTACTTAAAAATGTAAGAAATAAACAAAATTGTATTTTTTTCGATTCTAGCAGAGCGCTTTTGGTGATCCAACAATTAACTGTGTTACCTAGAACCAGGCGAATATTTTTTGCCATTACCCCAAGCACAGGACATTACAGAATAGCCTGCATCGATTACATATGTGACCATCTCTACACTCTGGAAAGTCTGCACATGTTTCATGTCCCCTTCCAAGACAGGTTGAGCACATTTTTTTCTTTAGACTTTAGGTTTTTCGCTTGTTTTAACTTAGTGTCTGGTGCTAAAGGTCAGTTAATTTTATACATTAGTAAGCTATGTTGAAAATAACCAATAATATTCTACCAGGTAAAAAGGAAACGCCCGATCCCATCGTGTCTCTGGTTAGCCGCGGCGCGTGAGTCTGATGGTATGTGCTTCCGCGCTCCTCTAACTTATACTTTAAATCGAACAGGTTTATAGCTGCTTCCTTAAAGGTCGGGACATACATAACCGTACCGAGCCCGATTTTACGGTTATAGAGGAAAGTGGTGGAAACTAGGTCGGAAAAATTTATAAACACTTTTCATGCCCTCAAAAATATTGTTTTATGTACTTATCTCTTTATTTAAATAAAACAGGTTTTTCAACTTATCTCTGTTTCCTTTTATCCAAACTTTAAGTGTAGTATAGGCGAAAGTCTGGCCACACATAACCGCACCGATGTCCCCTCAAGACCTGCATCGTAACACGAACGTGTCTCGTGCGGTCTGAAACATGCCCAGCAAATAAAAGCATACGTGGATCTAATTGCGCCGATGTTCCCCAAAGAAAGCATCGAGTTTACGGGCGTTACCTTTTATTTCAGTTCGTTACGTATAAAAATTAAAACTTTATGGTTAAAGGTTAGTTGTTGTAAACAAACAATACAAGAAAAAGTGATTTAATAAGTATTAAAAAGTGTAAAATTAATTTTATTGTTACATTTTGTAAATAATATGTGAGTTAAACTTACGATTACATTGTTATTTTTTGTTTTATAAGTTTTTTATTAATTAATATCTTGAAAAATCAAATAAACTAATGTTTGTTTACTTGTTAAAATGCGTTGTAGGCTATGTGGTCGGGCACGGAGCGGTGATATCAAGTCTACGGCATTTGATTACAAAACGGTACCATTTGAAAACCGAAATGCGGCTGTGCTACGGTGCAGGACTTGGTGTGGTTATATGTGTCCAAACCTTAAAACTGTGTTACCTTATTTATAAAGATTTAATTTATGATCAGGTGTAATTTAAAGCGAGGTATAATTGACTCATATTACTGCAGTTTGATTAAATACAAAATTTTTGCACCGTATCTCCCTACATTTCGGCAGGGAAACGAACGGCCACGAGCTCGTTGCGGTTATGTAAAGCCCGACCTTAAGTAGTACGAATGTCCGGCGTGGCGGTAGGTACCGTCAGGCGTTACTGGACCCCTACCTGTTTTTTTGCTTAATCTATCTATACTAATAGTATAAAGAGGTAAAGTTTATAACTTTGTTTGTTTGTAGGTTTGTAGCCGCTAATCTTCGGAAATACTGAACCGATCATAAAAATTCTGTCACATTCAGAAAACTACTCTATTTAATAGTGTTATCGGCTAAATTTCATTATGATTAAACCAAAAGTTCAGATAATAACGCCCGACGAATTTGCCACGGGTCGTCTATCTTGGATAAACTATAACTTTGTAAGGGCTAATCTACGGAAATACTAAACCGATCATAAAAACATTTTTACAATTAGAAAGCTACACTATTCAGGAGTGCTATAGGCTATATTTTCTAATGCGAACTCGCCTGTCACGCAGGGTGCAGATTTCTTCTTTATTTTTTTAAATAAAAATTGATAAAAGAAAGCAAAGAATTTACTTATTTTAAGTAGATTTTTTTTATATTAATTTATACTAATATTATAAATAAAGAGGTAAAGTTTGTAACTTTGTTTGTTTGTAAGAGCTAATTTTCGGAAATACTGAACCGATCATAAAAAATCTTTTAGAATCAGAAATGCTATAGGCCAGAGGCTATATTTTTTGTATAAATAAACAATAAGTTCAGAGAAAAATATAATTAACGCCCAACGAAGTGGGCACCAGTCAGCTAGTTTTTAATATTTCAAAAAAAAAAATTTTTTCTTTAAAACTTATCTAAAATATTTAAAAGCAATAATAAAAATGACTCTATACAAGTTTATTTAAAATCTCGAAAATATTAAATACACTCTCCACAAAAGTTATCGCATATATGCTAGATTATTCGTATAAGCTTCACTACAAAAATGCATTAATTTAACCGGCCATGTCTCTTTTAATAATTAAGTTATCAAGATAATTTAAAAAAAAATAAAAAAAGGTTATAACTTTTTCGTGATGGTTGTTATTTACTGTTAACAATACATTCTTTAGGGTGATTAAAACTTTTAAAAAAATTGGATAATTTTTAATCGCCCTGTATGGTGTGCCGTTGAAAGAGGGTAATGATAATTTGCAAATTTGCAACATCCGGTGTTGTAATGGTTTATTTATAAAAAATTTCTTAATATGTTACCAAACTAAAAGGGTAAGTTTGGTAACATATTGAGAATTTTTAGAAATAAACCATTACAACACCGGGTGTACTGGCTAAAACTAATTTTTTAAATTATTTGCTTTAGTTGTCAAAAAAAAAACACATATGTTCCATTTTGACATAAACCAATGAAGTTTAGTTAAATAAAGGAAGTTTTGTAATTATGTGTGGCGAGTCATTGTTATATTTAAAAAAAAATGGCGAATTTATTTCTTTCAAAATACATGCTTTAAACTTTGCATTTGTAGTTAAGATTAAATTATAAGAATTATTTACTCCTAGATTTTTTAAATATTTTGTGATCTCACCCCACTTTTCGTAATTCAATCACAGTTTTATTTTTAGATTTCTCGCCATGCCGCTGTTTATATGACATATGCCAAAATGGATTTTTAGGTTATTAGACATGCAGAGGTGGTCGTCAGAAAAAAAAAAAAATTTCTCTTAACAAAAAATATCCCATATGTTGCGGACATTTTGCCGTTCACTGTATGAGGGCAGCGGATAAAACAGTAAGTTTTAATAAAGCATAACTTCTTAAATCATAAACATGAAATTAATAGTTTTTGTTTTATTTTGTGTCTTTATAATGAGTATACGAGTACAAGCAACATAATGTATTAAAAATGAATTTTAATGTAACTATTATAAGTAAAAGGAATTTCAGGAGATTGTTTTGTTAATTTATTTTACGATAACGATCAACGTTGAAAGTGTTGGTGATTGTTATAAAGTAACACTTTACTTTAAAAATGCTATTGCAGTTCTTAAAATTAACATAAACAATTTAATTAAAGGGGTATTTCCACTTTTAATCGATAAAAACTCGTTTTTTGTGATTTTTTATAAAAATACATTTAATAAAAAATACACGAAAAACATGGGAATACTATATCTTTTTGGAATCCGCGGTTTACTTTGAAAAATATTGAGTTTCCTTGCTCCTGCAGCTGATCTTCTGGTATCCTGCTTGAAAAGGTATCCGGCGGTGTGAAAGATATCTCGGGTCCAAATCATTTAAAAATCAAAAACCCGGAAGATTTATTTAGAGAATAGATGAATACAGATAATGATCAAAGAAATTGTCAAAATTTTGCTTTTTGACAAAATGGGGCTTCTCAAAGATTTTTTTTGTGTTTATAAAAAAAACTTATATTTTAGGCTGGCTTAAACTTTCAAAAACCGTATTTCCTTAATGATGGCCTGACTACCGTATCTAAGAAGATTGTGTAAAAATTTTAAGCCGCTTGGTCTAGCCCGAAGTCCAGCCCTTTCAGAGAAATTTTGCTCACGGACTTAAAAACACCATTTCGAGAAAAACGCGTGAAAAATTTTAAAAGACCTATACACGTATACTCTTAGTTTTTTTAATAGATGCATATCTCTAAAACTATCTAAAATATTAATAAGAAATACCACCTTTGATATATGTATTTTTTAATAGTTTCAGTAATATAGTTATCAACGGGATTTTTTTAACCGAAACACCCTGTATATTATATTACTTGTTGCAAAGATATTTCAAAGAGGTTTAAGAATATATAACTTTTGATCTATTTATCTCTTATAGTTTTGGAAATATGACCATATGTATATGTAAATCTAAAAAATAGTAGATATTCCCATAAGATTTAGAAGCTCATATTTTCGAAACTGTTGGAGGAAATCATTTTAATCAACTTAGTGTTATAACTTTAACATAAAAGTCAATGAAAAAATATAGGTTCGCACACTGAATTCCACGTAAAAATTCCTAAAACATTTATATATATTTTTTCTATCCTATCTATCTATCAAGCGAGTTACAAGTGCTCTATATCTCCAAAACGAATTAAGTTAGTCATGATTTACTTTTACTATTGAATTTGTTTAAAAAATTAAAATCGGAATTGCGCAATCAGATTCGTTCTATTTCTTTTATTTTTTGCTACACCCTGCAAAGTCAACGAAAAGGCGCAACAAATAAATTTAAAAAAACTAGCGGGTAAATAAATTTCAATGTTTTATTTATTTGGTAAATAGTTAATATTCCAAACTATAAAATATATAATATAATTATAACGTTAAAGACAAATCATCACGTTACATTACAGAATACCTTACGAATAATGTTACACCACAGATTTGTGGTGTAAAAGCGTGTTAGGTAGAAACACTTGTTAGAGCATCTTGTTTTTGACCTTTTTCACGGTTTTACTTAACTTGCCTGTTTATTATTTGTTATTTATTTGCGGGTCAAATTTATTAATTGGAATTTGACACCCTTTCTGATGACTGAACGATCTGACATTTGGTACACACTCCTAATCTTGATGACAATTCTTTGTATTTGTAAATCCAAGATGCCCGCCGATACAAAATGGCGGATTACACATTACCTCACTGCAACCTCAATATGGGCAATTTGGGTATTAAATAAAAGAGCCTGATTCGTAAAATAGAGCCCCCAATAATAAAATTAAAATCCAAGATGGCCGCCGCCACAAAATGGCGGATTACATATTTTTCACAACTACTTCAATATGGGTTTTAAATGAAAGGGCTTAATTAGTAGAATCACTAAGAAAAAAAAATAATCGAAGTTGGCCGCCGCCACTAAATGATAAATTACATATTTCCCACAATTACCTTAATATTAAATCGTTGGTTTGCTCTGGTTAGTTATAGTAAGGCATTAAATGAACTTAACAGCATAAGAAGTATAAATTTGTAACAAAACTAAAAACTTAAAAATATATAATATATAAAAAAAAAACAAAAAAATATGTTAAAAGGTTTAATTGTTCTAAAGGCTAAAAAATAATTCCGTAAGTCCTAGCTACCAGATCGCACCAATCTTGTCATCAATCTGGGATGTTGGCCATATAAATAAAAAAAGCAAATGCTTTTGCTTAGTATTAGGTATAGAAGGATTTACTTTAAATTTATAAATTAAGTCGAGCATTTGCTTACAAGTGCGAGTATATGCTTATAGAAAACTGATGCTTCTATTAAGTAGCATTACATTTCTATAAGTAAATACTTGCACTTGTAAGCATTAATACTTTGGAATTAAATCCTTATAAACCGTATACTTATAAGCAAAAGCATTTGCTTCCTTTAACTTATATGGTTCATTCATCAGACAAATAATAAAATCGTTGAACACTTGAAATTTTTGTCATTATATTTACTCTCGGTTTTATTATTGGTCCAATCAATATTCCAGAATAATGAGAAGATTGGTAAGATCTGGTAGCTAAGTAGCGAATTATTTTTTGCTTTTAGTTCAATAAAACCGTTTAACATAATTTATTTATAAATAATTTATTTATTTTATTACTCTACGTACTTTCATTAAAATACAAGGAAATGAAATGAAATATATATTACCAGTCTTGCTCCTCATATAAAAATAATGGTACTTCTGAACAAGCCATTACCAGGCAAAACAATTATTAGGCAACACTGCATTAAACATGAAACATATTCATTTAAAAGTAATGCATAATTCAAAATTTCGTTTTATTGTCCGTATAAGTATATGATATAAAAATATCTCACTAATTAATTTTTAAAGCTGCTTTGAATTTGTTTACTTAGGTTTCACTTTCGCGATCATTATGGGTGTAATTCTATCTGCTGGATCAATTATATTAAAGCAATTTATTGCTAATAGATTCAATTAAATACAGTGGGTAATTGTCGGATTCCATAAAATAAAATCGCCTTAAATGATTTCTATTTCATTTAACTTAGTTCTTTGTAGAGAGCTAAATGAAATGAAAGTAGAATTTATGCCATTATGTCAAAGATGATGCACAATAATATGTATAACATGAGTTTCTCATGTATTTAGTTTGTGGCAAGTCATTGTTTTATTGGATTTTAATAAAGATGTTTTATAGATACAATCATCAATATCTTCTTTTAATTTTTTTAATCATAGATTTTTTGTAAAGCATTTTTTTAAATCTCGCACACACAGTTATTAATTCATAAAGGGTGTTTTTTTTCACTACGGTTCGAAAATTCAAAGGGTAATTCTGATGTTGTTTATTAAAAATAGTTTTCATTAACATATGTCCGGAGTTGGTTCATTTTTAAGATTTAAGGTTAAAAAAAACCGGTATTTTTTAAAAGAATATTATAATTATCCTTAAATCGATTGGGTTAAAATTTTGTTTGGAGTAATACGGCTCCATCTTCACCTTTAACTTAATTAAAATTATTGGTTTCTTTGTTGTCTCAGCGGACACCATAGCCAGTATTATTGTTGTGTTTTTAGTTGCCTGATCTAAAAAAAACATAAAAACTACAAAAGGAGACTGTGGCGTATTTGATTTCTTTTATAATAGTTGGTATCTTATGTACTGAAATGCCACTGGACTCACTAATTTAAATCTAGGTAAATAAGTGCCCTATTGCTTTAAACGGGTGTACTTGAGTTGCTAGACGATAAAAGGTTGATACAAAAAAAAATTGGAATTATTGTTAAGTTGCATGCTAGAAAAGCATTGTTAAGTTTCAAGACGGTTAAAATTATAAGGTCCTATGCAATATAATATCTTATAAAAAAATTTATGCAATTTTTTCTGTTTTGCTTATTTTGCAGTTAAAACCCATTAATTTTAATAAATAACAAACAGGCCCTAATTAAACCGAAAAATCGTGGCAGGCTGCTTTTAAATTTTAACTGTTTTTACTATAAATTGTCTTGAGCTTGTCGTATTGGTCAACCTCGAAAAATAAAAATGGAATTTCATAATGTTAAGTTAGTTAGCTAAAGTTAACTAACCAAAACTTACTCTAAATATCCAACATTAAATAGTATAAAAAAATGTTACAACAAACATTCTTTAATATGTCACGATCTCTAAAGTCACCCTTGCACGCTCTATATTATTGTGTGAGTATTGGATATTTATCCGTATATTAAAATTGTAGGAAGGATATTGAAACAATATTTTATATTATAATAACCTTGTGAGGGATGCTTATTAAAATCTGTGATGTTGGGTTTTTACCTGTCTGTAATGAGGTCACGTCTAGAAAGTCAATCATCCTCCGTCTAGCAATTAGTCTTTGTTGATCTAGGAATTTAACAATCTTTATTTGTTTTATCTGCATACGTCTAGCAACTCAAGTATTGCTTTATCTAATTTCAACCATATCGGATTAAGATTATTTTAAAATATTTATAAAATATAATTTTTTTTCTTTGGCTATAATGCCATGTATCACAGATATGAGGCAGCTTCGGACGTAAGTACATAGGATTTTTTTTCATAAAATGAAATTACCATTTCGAAGTTTGGTACCATAGTTCGAAAAAAAAATCAAATGCATAGCCAATGACAAAAATAAATAAATTGTACAGTGCGTCCCATCTAACTTGTCCACATTTTAAATGTCTATAACTTTTTATTTTTTAAGTTAAAAAATTGATTCAAAAACCAACTTTCACAGGGAATTATTAAGTTTTTTTCTGTTATAAAGATTATAAAAATAATTATATTAACAGAATAACAGAACACAGGACTAAGACCGTAGGTATGTATAATGGAAATTATATCTTTAATTTTTTTGACTATAAATGGTCATATTTAAGAAACTATTAAAGATAGATTAATTAAATGTAGTATTTTTATAAAGTTCTTTAAAAGACCTTTTAATTGGTGGTATAACATACAGGACGTCCCATTAAAAAAAGGAAGTTAGGTCAATATATTCTATTAATTCAATTGTTTTGTGGAATTCTTATAACAGAAAAAAAATTTGATAATTTACTGTACAACTTGGTTTTTTGATCATTTTTTAAATTTAATAAATAAACAAGGTATAGGCATTTAAAATGTTGACAAGTTAGATTGGAAGCACTGTACCTAACTATACTTTGGCTAAAAACTCAAAAAATACTTATGATAACTAAGTAAACTTTTGTTTCAGGTCTGATAAAACAATTTTTTAAAAGAAATACCCTTAATGCTAAATGGCTATTGAATTGAAATAAATTGCTATAAGCCACAAGCTTAGATTAGTAATGTTTAATTAAAAATAGATAAAAAGCCGAAAAACTCTTATTTGGGTTTATTATTTTATTACCCGGGCAGATTTATTTTAATCAAATTATATTAAAACATGCTGCAACTTCCCAAGCAGCAAGCTGACGTCATTATGACGCCATTTTAATGACGTGTTTTTGACGTCGTTGAAGTGACATCTTTTCGACGTCATTTTTTCGTCATACTAGCTCATAAAAATCAACTGACGTCATGTTTAGAAAACCCGCAATAAAAATTTTGTGACATATGATTCGTGTCAAAATCCAACCGAAATATATATGACACAAAAATAAGACTAATAATTTTACAAAATTAAAATAGGGAAAAACTCTACTGATAGATGGCGCAATGGACAATAAACTACTACGTTTATTCAACATCTTTTTATTGCCTACACCCTACTGATGAAACCAAAATAGTTCGATACCGGTCTGCGGTTGGTGATCTCAAATAGCTTTGAAAGAAACACCTTCGGCTAGTGTGAAATTCTTCATCTCCAGATTGGACAGTGTCCCGAGAGATACGACCTTGCAGTGCAAGGAAAGTGCAAGCAGTAAGGATTTTTTCCTATTTCAATTTTCAAATAAAATATCGTATCATTTTAGCTTAAAAAAGTATTTGCGTCAATTTTTCGTCATCTTAAAGACGTCATTATGACGTCATTAACGGGACGTCTTTGGTCTGTGACTTAGGGAGGTCAATTTAACGTCATTTTGTCGTCATCTTATGACGTCTTTGCTGACCAAATGTGACCAAAAATGACTTAAAGAGACATCAATAAGACGTCAGCTTGCTGCTTGGGTTTACATTTAACAATGAGTTTCTTGGCCTATTCGTTAAAAATATTTTTATGGGTTGTTGGTAAATACATATGTAAGTAAATAATGTTTAGGTACTGTAAATTAGTATTGCACATTGTTTCACACAACAGAACCCATATATTATCCATAACGGGTATGGGTATATATGGATACAAATATGTGTAGGTGCACTGTGTGCACTGCATTTACACCTTATAAAAATATTAATTAAGTACAATTTTATGGAAATTTCTACGCATAAAAGATTTCTTTAACTTGAGTCAAGTAATACCGTAGAGTTCAAAAGCTGTTAGTTAAACGCCGCTACGTCATACTTTAATAACATAAAATGCCCCCAACACACATCTATCATCGACTACAGAAATCCCTACATCTACAATTTGCGGCAGCTAGTTACTATGTGCTACAATTAAGTGACAGATATGGTAAAAATACATGGCAAGTCGTTGCAAAAATTGACATTTCGCAGTAAAGAGCTTTCATAATTTAACGGCTAACATGACATTTTTGAGCGCCATTTTCTCAGAAACTAATTAGGATGGGTATAACATGTGGTGCATGTGGTTTTTTGTTAATTGCCTGTAAAACGGATTTTTAGAAAAGTATATGGGGTGTTCCATTTAAAATGGCAAAGTGGGGAGCACTTCCGATTAAATCGGATGTTTCACATAAAATATAAAACATCATAAATCTGCATGCTATCCAACTACATATCCGTCCAAAATTTGAAAATCGTGTAACACTTTTCAAAAAAATGTCAGGCTTGCTGGTTATTTTGTGGGCACCCGATATGTGCACTTAAAGCTGTCATAAAGGTATTAATAATTACCAAAAACAATAATTGCAAAACACATAAAAAAGTATTTTTAATCAGTATACCTATATAGGAGTTTTCTCCTTGCTCCACTGTTGCTGACATTTTTCTTATGTCCATTGATATCCCTTTTATCCATTTTTTTTAAATCTTTTCCGTTTCCTTCCCTCTGTAGGTGTCTATTGTAGAATCCTTTTGGGCAATCTCTCATTTTACATTCGTTAAAAGTGGCAGTACCATCCAAGCTGTTTATTCTTATGTCTTTCACCATGTGTTTGTCAAGTCCTAGTCTCTTATGGTGATTGGTGTTAACCACCCTTTGTGAGATTCTTTGATTATTTTGCGTGCCCATGATGACGTGGACCCGCAGTTTTAGCGTGAAGTGATAATTTTTCTGATAAATATTTTTTTAAGGTTCTTATTTATGTGCGCTGCGGATCCAAAAGGTGAATTGATTTTGTGCACCTTATTAGTGTACACATCAATTTACACAATGGAACCTAAATTTAAACGGTCTTTTATTGCAATATTTTGTGTAAATGGGTGTCAGATTAGCTTAAGAGAAATATGCTTCAATTTAATGTTGCTGTTAAAAGAAATACGCTAAGGACAAATAGACCAAACATTTTTGAATTTAAAAACAAAATTTTGGGAAAAATGTTCGCATGGTTCACAACTAAAAAATATAACATTTTACTTCGATTTGTATTATACAGGGCGAGTTATAACTGAAAATATTAAAAATGCCCAGAAGTTTACTACTTTTATTTTTAACAACAGAACAAAATTGTATAAGTAAATGTTGTAGAGAATTAAGTTTTATGTTAAAACTTAAAGGTAAGGAGTGATAATAAAAAAATAATGTTATTGTGAATTTTTTACATTACGCATTACAACTTAAATAAAGGATAAAGGAAAGCAAAATTTGAAAGAAAATGTAATAATTTTGAACTGTTTTTTAATTCGCCGCCGTAAGCCGTCCTCTTGTAACACCTATCCTGGGACACACTGTACAGGTTGCATTGTTTTCCATTAAAACCAATACATTAAAGGATTTTTATTACACTTTAATTTTAGTAAATATTTAAAACATTTATAATATTTAAAAGCATCTTTAAAGATATAGATAAACGGATAACCTCGCCTACTATACGAATAGTAACTTATCTAGCAATCGGTGACCCTATTTTGGGTCAGATCGTGGTGACCCCTACGGCTATGGGTCGGGTCTAACCTTAATCCAACTTTATTGTCTAATAAGCTAATCGACAATCTAGCGCCAATGGCCCCCTTTACTTTTGATATATGAGATTGTATCTCTTAGATGGTACCGCGGATGTTACTATTATTTATAGAAACGAAATAGCAAACGATGCTATGTTGCCAGGTTTATTTTTATTAATATTTTAAACTAGCTAACCCATGCCCACTTTGTTTGACGTTAATTCTGTGTGTTCTCTAAACTTTTTGTTTAATCATATATAGCCTATAGCATTCCTGAATAGTGTAGCTTACTGATGGTGTGGGCGTTTCTGCACGAAAGAATACTGCAACAAACCTTTATACAGTTTTTTCGAAAACTCAAAATTAACGGTGAAATACAGGGTGTTAAAGAAAAATACATTTTTTATTTTTTCCAATAACTTTTTTCAGTTTACTGATTTTGGCCAAATTTTGCATACCAATAATATCAATATATAAATTAGCCATTAGCAACGTTTGTTTTTAAGGCTTGCTTTGTTAATTTTGAAAATTAGAATTTCTAATTTAACGTACGTCAATGTTAAAAGTCGTTTTTCTCGAAAACCGTTCATTTTTAAGTAATGCAACAAAAGCATCTTTCCTAAAAGATATTTTGATGCTCTTTATTAATTTTATATTTAAAATTAAAAAGGAGTAAAACAAGAAAAATCTTAGTCGATTTTCTAAAGTGAAGCACAGTTTAGGCCCTTTGGCATTGACTACTAGATCCAAATTAATTGAGCGAATACAAAGAGTTATTAGTAATATGTGTGTGCAAAATTTGGCAAAAATCAGTACACTAGAAAAAATGTAATAGAAAAAATAACATAAAAAGTTTTTTCTTCAACACCCTGTATCTCCGGTAATTTTGAGTTTAAAAAAATGTTAAAAACTTTGTTACATTAATTTGTCGTGCCAAATCAGGAATACAGAAATTCTGACGCGTAATTTCCGGACACCCTGTATACAGATCAATTCTTTAGAATATGGATGGCCATTTTCTTTGAAATGAGGGCCAGGTTCTCGGAAAGATCCTTTACCTGGGGGCTGGTGTTAGCCCCATGGAAATAGAATGACGCGGAGTGATACTGATGGCAACGTTTTCCGATATACTTTCAAGATTATTCAGAAGTTGGGCTTTTATTTATTTTTTCTATAATAATTTAAATTGGGCTGAATTTTAATGATTTTTTATTAAAAAATTTAGAAAACATTTGTATCAAAAATCTGATTAACATGACAAAGGCACAAAAATGCCTATTAAAAACAAGGCTTTCATAGGTCTTATTAATAGAGGAACAGGAGAAAGAAGCTATATTCAGCCTTGTCCTGTAAATCCATTGACTTGTTTCAAGCTTGAAATTATGAAGTAAAAATACCATTTGACACATAATTTAATATTCGGTAGGCAGCAACAAATATAAATCTTAAAAATATTTTAATTTCAACCTTGTAACTTGTAACTGCATAGAAAATATTGAATTATCTGTCAAATGCCATTTTTAATTTATACTTTCAAGCTTGAAATAAGGCAATGTATTTACTGCATATTATGCCGATTGTAAGCGTGGGGTAATTGATTGATTAATAATTAATTTTAAATTTTAATTTAAATTTTAAAATGGAATAATAAATGGAAGGGGTTGTGGGAAAAAAGAAAAGTTGCAGAACAAAAAAAACTTACACTGACAAAACAGGCATACAAGATTTTAGCAGGAAGTGTTGTAAAGTAATTAATTAATTATAATTTATTTCATTTAAAATATATCATGAAAACATATGTTTCTTCACATTCAAATTATCTACTTATAAATATTTTAATTAATTTTATAATGTTCTTGCCTAAGAAACATTTATTTTGGCAGAAGTATTACAATATCTGGCCAAGATATTTAAACATATTCATTTTTGACCTATCTAAAATTTTATGTCAAAAATGACGTTTGGAAGCCATTACATACCCATCAATTTCTTCTAAACCAAAACCTTTAATATGAGTTAAAGTTGGGTTTCTCGTAGGGAATGAAGTTATTTAGTAGACTGTATTTATATTTTCACAATGAATAAATACAGAGTGGTAAATAATGATCGTTTAAAAGTATAACGACAAAAACCTTAGAACTCATTTTTTAAAATGAAAACCCCAATTTTATTTACCTTATAATATTATGCATCAAAAAGTGTGGTATTGGATAAGCATGTCTATTCCAAAATTTATAGTTTTCGAAATATAAACTATTAAATTTTTATCTATTCTAATTATGCTTTTAAGTACGGGTAGGTAAGATGTAGTTGGCTATTGGCTATGTGGTCAGGGCCAAATTAAGCCGTACTGAAAACCATTGTTAGAACAGATAAATATTAATTTGTTAATATTTTGAAAACTATAAATTTTTGAAATAGAAATCCTTTTACAAACTTACCTTTATTTTTGATGCTTAATAGGATAAGGTGAAGAAAGATGAGGGTTTTCATTTAAAAAATTGACTTTTAAGGTTTTTGTCGTTATAATTTTAACGATAATTTTTGATCACTCTGTATTTATTAATTGTAAAAATATCAATACAGACTACTAAAGAAGTTTTTTCTTTATGAGAAACCCAACCCCAACTCCTTCTTGGCTTTTGTTTAAAAAATTGATGGTTATGCAATGGCTTGCAAACGTCATTTTTTACATAAAATTTAAAATGGGTAAAAAACGGTTGGACTTAGGTATAGAACACTGTACATATTTTATGTTTAGAATTTATCGCAAAATCCAAATAATAAATTATTTATAGGGTGTTCCATTTAAGGTTGACATTAATTTCCGATATAACCGGTGGTTAAACCGTCAATATTTTAATTTATATCCCCTACTAACTTTACATTGTTACCAACTTTTTAAAACTTTTTGATAGTCTACTTTTTGAGAAATCGATGAACAGATTACCGCTATTTAATAAGTTACATAGTTATGAATTTTTTATTTTATATTAATAATATTATGACAACAAAAGAATATTTGCCTACTTTTTATTTAAAATTTTAATATTTATGTATTTGTTTTTAATAATTTAAATATTAATATACAAGCCTGACCAAATTACAACAACGAGTCCGTTAAATTGTTGGTCTCTTTTTGGAAAAAATTAAAATATTTTTTTCAGTAATTTCTATAACGCAAACTGTTATTTTTTTTAGAAACTGTAAAAACTATTAATGTTTGTCATTTGTATATACAGAAGCTCTTATCGTTAAAAAGTACTTTTTCAATTCTTTGTCAAAAATAGGGCCAGAACAGACTGTCATTAAAAAATCGGGTAATTTTGTATGTATCTAAAATGAAATTATTTACATGGCATGATTAGGGGTATAAATGTTTTAAATAATTCACTTAAGTGTAAAAGAAGCGTTAACTGTTACCAGAGTCAGTGTGTACTTAGAGGTATCGGGGCCCGGGGCGGAAGAAAAGTTAGGGCCGATATCTTTTATTTTTAGGATGTGATTCTCAACAAGCAAAAAAAGGTCCTCATCTTCAACAGCCCCCTCCTTACAACATAGTATGGTATACTTTTAAAAAGGTCCTTATCCTCCAAATGGGGCCCCCTTCCACTTAACATGGTATACTTTACAAAAATTGGGTGCCCCTCGTTTGTTATTTTGGTACCAAAAAATAACAAAAAGACTTCACAACAATCTAGTTTGCGAACTTAGGCAGTTTTAAAGGGGCAAGCCCTACGAGAGGGGCGTTGAAGGCGGTACAAATTACCGAAGCCCGAAGTGATTGGGGGTCCAGAGTGAATGTGGGGGCCAGCGCGGGATGGAAAGCAAAACGTAAATGGAGTATTGGATCGAAAAGGACTTTAAGGGTAATTTTTAAAAGTCATGTAACTAATATTAGTGATTGGAAGTAAGGACCATTTTTTTATGACATTTTCTGTTTCGTAAATGAAGGGGGCCTGTAACTTTTACTTGTACCGGGGCTCAGCTCTTGACGGCCCTGTAAAGGGAAAGCAAGGCCTATCAAAAGGTGGATAATATTTTGGAAAAGTGATTAAAGTGTGTACTAACTATTTTTTAACAAATAGAACATAAAAAACTAACGATTTTTTTATTTAAAAAGAATATCTTAATATCTTTATATTAAACTTGCAAACAAGTTAAAATAATAATATATAATTTTTGATTCCAAACTAAGGGAATGAGCGTCGATCTCCGGAGTTAAGCAGTGGAATGCGCGCCCATAATTTGGATGGGTGTCCGGCGACAGCGGTGTTTTGGGCAACGGCACACGGTGTTTCTGCTCGGGGATGCGGACCGAGCAACAACCATCCAAGTTATGGAATGAATGGTGTGTGAATGAGAAGGAGTAGGGGTCAAGGTACAATAAGCCTTCAGGCTGCAGTGCACCACCTAGGGGGCGGTCGTCGGACCTGGGTGGGATGACCCCGAAAGGGTGAAAAAAAAAAAAAAAAAAAGGAATTTTAAAACATTTTACCCTAAAATTTAATAACTAAAATTTAAACCACCTCGGATCCACAACAGCTCCGCAACGCGTGAAAAATCCGACCGTTATTAATTATTTTCTTTTTATTCAAGAGCTTTCACCTCATTATTTTTTTAGCGTAAGTCAACAATAGGTCTGTGGGTTATGGTATTAATACAGTAATTATTATTATGGAATTTAAATAACTTTTGTCGTAATTAATCAGTAACACACTTTTTAAAGAGTATTCTTTGTTTTACAAGACTTATTATAGATTAGACACATTGAGTTTTACAAAATTAGGACTCTTAGAAAAAAAAAATTAATTGTCTATATAAAGTATTTATATTTTTTAAGAACACCTTTTACAAAATCCCTAATTTTACAATGATATTAGAAACTTAAAGTAAAATATATTTTCCTTGAAAATCTGGAAGGCGATTTTCTCTAATTCTGATTTTTTTCTGAATTTAGACATAATTTTTTTCTTAATATGACATTTTGCAACAAACAATAATATTAAAATAATAAGGCCCACACAAAAAAATCCAGGCAATATATCGCGGGTAACCTGGCAGTACTTATCAGCATTTTATCCAGAGATTTTACATTTTTTAGATTTGAAATTGTAGCTAAAAGATGCACCTAATACAATTTTTTTCTATAAATACTATAGCAACATAAGACTAAGCCAGCAAAAACAAACATTTTTTTGGTACTGTAAAAAATTGTTTATGACGACGAAAAAAAATCCTAAAATTTTCAGCCCTTAATATTAACAGGCCCTTGTCAACCTGGTTAACGAAGAAAGTCACCGTAGAGGTCTCAACATAAACGTCAATAAATAATGTTAAGAATCGTCGTATATACGTAGGGTGTTCGAAAAGTTTAGAGATATACGTACATTTATTTGATTATTTCAAAATAGTTTTCACCACATTGCATACACTTTTTCATTCTAACCAACCAGTCACTGAAAATAGCTTTCCACTTTTCATTTGAAATTTCAGCGCATATTTTATCCCAGGCCTCTAGTAGCGCGTCTTCAGTTTTAAACTTTGGTCCTTTCAGTTGGCTCTTGACAAAAGGAAACAACCCAAAGTCACACGGCGCCAAGTCGTAAGGCGGATGTTCCAAAAGTCTGAAGCCTGCATCTGTGAAAAATTGACTGGTAAGTTCAGCTCGATGAGGTGGGGCATTGTCATGATGAACGTACCAGCTAGCGAGTTGCGAGTTTGGGCGAATCACTCTTAACTTTTCCATAACTTTTGAAAGGCATAATGTAGTGTACCAGAGAGCATTTACGGTCTTCTGTTCTCGAAGCACAACACGTTCAATTATTCCTCTTAAACCAAAGAAAACAACTATCATTATTTTTTTACAGGTCTTGATTTACGAACTTTGGTCGGCGTTTCTTCACCTTCGAGAACCCATATCTTATTCTGTTGTTTAGTTCGAAAGTCGTAATAATAAAGATAGGTTTCATCTCCCGTGACGATCGACACTATGTCTTTAGATTTACCCTCCTGGAATTTGGACATCATTTTTTTACACCAATTCACTCTTTGTGTCTGCTGCTCGGGAGTTAACTTGTGTGGAACCCAAAGAGTACAAATTTTTCTAAAACCCAAGTGCTCATGTATGATCGTGTGTAATGTTGCTAAACTTATGTTTAATGTCTCTTCTAACTGTCGATAGGTAATTCGTCGGTTTGTTTCTATAGCTTTTTGGACGGCAGATATGTTTTCTGGGGTAGGTAACTATTTCACACGGTCGACCTGAGCGTGAGGCGTCTTCAAGCGAAAACGAGACCCGCTGAAATTGTTTGTACCATCTGTATATGATCGCACAAGATGGACAGTCATCACCAAGTATAGGCTTCATTTCTTCTAAACACTGTTCTTGAGATAACCCACGTGAAAAGTTATATTTCAAAATTGCACGGCACTCGATAGTCGTCCACGACTCCATTGCGCTAAAATCGCTGGACACGAACTGGCGTAAAACTGATAGTTGACTAATAACTATGTAGGACTACGACATTTCATGACATGTACAAACAAAAAACATCAATGTTACTTTCCTGCGCCGTTTAGTTACAAAGTATCTCAAAACTTACTGAACACCCTACGTATGTCGCATGCAAATGGATATTTTAGGAAAATGCCTTCTGCCTAGGCAAATGCCTTCTGCCTGGGCAAATTTCTTTCTGAAAATAATTCTTATTTAAAAGCCATTTGCCGTGGTCCTTGCAAGGTAAATGACTGTGATATATATTTTTTGATAACATATTAGGCGTACAGTATGTTTTGCACACTGTGTAATTTGATTGGTTCGAAACGCTATAGACGTTCATGCAAAACTGTCACATTGAGGCGGTCATGGTTGGTTTTGGTTAGTTAAATCTTTTTTTTATTTGCTTTATTAAAAATAAAAAACTAACCAGAACTAACCATGACCCCAAATGGGACAGTTTTGAATGACCGATCTGGTTATGCAAATATTTTTATTTTCATTTGCCTAAAAATTGCTTAGGCAAGTAGAATCAACTGCTATTTGACTAGGCAAATAGCATTTTAAAATGAAAAGACAACATTTGCTCAGACAGAAGCCATTTGCTTGCGACATATATACTTTACCATGGTAATTAATTACAGAAAGGTAAGTTTTAAACACTCAAAAAGGTATTTATTCATTGCCTACGTGCAGAAGTTTTTGAAAAGATTATAAGTGTCCCTAAAATTCATAATATTTTTGTATGCCAGAAAGCCGAGAAAGTTAGAAAAAAGCACACTATTTTCCATATACACATCTACCATACAGGTATGAAAACGACCCGACTGACCATAGGGAATTGCACACTATGTTAAAGCAGTGGCAATATTTTAGGTGGGGTTTGCTTGAGTCGTGTCGCCGTCCGACGAAATGTGGAAGCGGTGCGCCGGCAGCCCCTGATTTCGTTTGGCGCCAATCGGCGCGCTTGTTGCAGAGGTGAATTGTAGGAGAGTACATAATAGATTAGTGGAGAGGATTAAATGCATGCGTTCCCTATGGTCGGCCGTTCTGTTTCCATACCGGTATACCATCCAACAACTGTCGTTACGCGGTGTTTACGGATATAAATATGCCAAAAAAAACGCTCTTACGAAAGAACTTGAATACTAGACAAAGCATACCTACAATTCGCACAACACAAACAAGTTTAAATCAAACTAAATAAAGTAAATTTTTCAAAATGCTTCTTGTTAAAAACCACACCTTTAAAAAATTAAGCAATATTACCGTAAAGTTATTAATTTATTTCAATTAAATTATGACATGAAAAATTAGTTTTTGCTCTGCATTTAACTGTGATGTGGCAAAGAAAATTATATTAATTATACAATTTTAGATAATATTTAGTGTGTTGAATACTAGATAATAAATTATAGGGTGGTCACTGGCGTAGATGAGGGGGAGGGTAAACGGGATAATTAACCCCTTTATCCAAGAAAGGTTAAAAAATGATTTAAGGGTTATTTCTCATTGCTTAATATAATGGGTTAAAATACGGACGGCTCCCCATATATAAGTGAGTTTCACATCTGCGACACCTATTTTGAGAGTTATTGACACAGTTTGATACGACGTCTGTTGATGATGTGATAATGTAAGAAAAAAACAGTAAGTTAACTGTATTAAAACATAATTTCCTAAATATTCATTTTTAATAACTTTGATATTAATATACAAAAAGCCCAATTAGCAACAATAAGACAGTTAATTGGTTATCTGTTCATATCCCTCTTTTTGGGACAAATCACTAAAAAAACTTAAAGCCTACTAATTTACATAGAAGTATAATTCCCTCGAAAGTTTAACAAATTTATTTCCAAATAAATGTTTTAAACCAGAAAATAAATATTACCTAAACTGTTTATTATAGACTGTAAAATCTTTTAATATTTGTTACTAGCGAAAACAGTATTATAGAGGGTATGAAAATCTATATGTTGCCGGCATGGCTTCAGGAAAACAAAATATTACGAAGCAACGGAAATGAACCGACTGTAGAATAACAAAAAAATCTATTAAGTATTAGGCTATCTAGATTTATTTTTAAAACGTTGTAAGTTTTCCTTTATATTTAGTCGACAAGTCTGATAGGGGTAGCCTATTTAAACCCTTTTCAAAAGTTTTAAAAAACGTGTGAAAATTGTCCTTGTGTAAATATATTATCTTTAAAAAATTTTATGACCCTATCGTCTTTAGCTTTTAGGATTAAAAATAAAAACCTACCACGATACTTTCCCAATGGCTTACTTTTGCCATAAGTTTAAACCGCAAGCTTTTTTTTTAAACAAGAAATGACCTCTAAAAGCTTCCTTAAAATACCCTGCATATTTTTAGACTATTTTCAAAATGGTAAACTTTTTTATTTTATTTGCATTAAGTACTATTTCTGCAGATACTGCTTATTGGAAAACCAAAATTTAAACCCACCTTAAACTATAACCAAGAGGGATAGAAAAAAACGTTCTAAATAAAAGTTTTATACCTTTTTATCTATTATTTTTGGGCATACAAAAAAAAACAAATGAACATCAAAAACTCGAAAAAAATAAAGAGATAAAAATAATTATTTTTTTAAGTGGAACAACCTGTATATTGGATCAAGTAAATAAAGCTAAGCAAATGCTTTTACCTAAATTAATAAAAGCTAAAACATACAAAATTGCTTGTAACAAAAAAGCAAGTCAATCAATTAGCTTTTGCTTAAGTTTATTCACCTGGCCCAATATCTTACCCTTAAAAAGGTCTTTTAAAAAGCTATACAAAAATACCACATTTGATATATCTATCTTTAAAAGTTTCAGAAATATCGCCATTTAAATGTGGGTATAATTTTCATTGCATCTACAGCCTCAGCTTAGTGCCGTAGATATGTATAATAGAAATTAAATCTACTATTTTTTAGATTTAAGTGGTCATATTTCGAAAACTATTAGGGATAGATATATCAAATGTAGCAATTTTAATGGGGACATAATACATATACAGGATCATTTATAAAAAAAAGAAGGTTTTCTTTATTTTTGAGTTTTTATTCTTCATTTGTTTTTTTAATGCTCAAAAGATAATAGATTAAAAAGTATGAAACTCTGATACAGAACGTTTTTTTATCCTTCTTGGTTATAGTTAAATGTGGGTGCAAAATATAAATGAAGACCCAGTACAATCCTAAAAATTAGATTTATATGTTATATCATATCTAATAAAAATGGACAAAGAACCTATGCTTTAAATGTGATGCATTCTTTTCGAAGTTTAAAATACTCTTATTGGATGTAGTCATGACCTAATAGGTAATTCATTTAAATTCAGCGCTAAAAAATACAACTATTGGGACATTTTTCTGACTTATGTTTTAAAAAGTATGTATGAAAATTATAAGCTTTAAAACTGGGCTCCCCAAAATAATCGTAATACACTTATTTTTGTTCATTATATTATTAAATAAAATTTTGGTATGATCTTGTATTTAATTACATATTCTACTTAAATCGCTGAAATAAAAGTTCCTAATTCTAACGCAAAGCAGTCATTAATCTATGACTTCCTGTGTGTCTAGGTCACGAGAACACCGCATTCATAAACAAAAATTTACATTTTTTTATATGATTATTTCTTGTTCCCTACTCTTATTATCTAGGCTTAATCGTACCTTAGTCCAATAACTATATAGCTTTTGCAAAATTTAATTTGAGGTCATAACTTTTTTTATGGAACGAGGGTGGCTCTTTAGCACATTCTAAAAGAACATTTATTTTCAAACAATTTAGTACCATCACAGAAGCGGTGTTTGTAGAAAGGGTTTTTTACAAAAAGCATTTAATAAAATAATTCTAAACCATCCCTTAACTTAATGGTAATGTCTATTTACGACTTTATTTATTTATTAAGTGGTTTCTACAAAAAGTAAAAAATACCGCCTATGTTGTACTAAATTCATTGGAAACAAATACTTTTTCAGCATATTTATACTGACGAGCCAACCTCGTTATGCATATATTTCTTATATTTCGACGTGTCATACTGACATTCTTATGAGTGTCAATTTCAGTGTCAAAATGACATGCCTTATAGGACTGAATACTATAATGATTTCATTATAGTATTTAGTGCTATAAATTCGGTTAAATTAACACTGCAATAGTTCACTATTTACTGACAAAAACTAATAATTCGAAAAAAAATCGTCGAAATATAAAATACAGGGTGTTTCACAACTTATCCAACAAACTTTAAGGGCTAATTGCTAATTCCACAACAAAAAATATTTTTAAAAACTTCATATAGAAAATGTCATAAACGTCTTAGTTTTTGAACTACAGGGTGTTATAAATTTAAAAAATATTTTTTTAACACCCTGTAGTTCGAAAACTACGACGTTTGGGACAAATTTTTATTTGAAGTTTTTTTATGTTTTTTAAGTAGAATTTAAAAATAAAAAAGGTGATTTTTTTTACTCAAGAATTTGATCGTATCGATACGAAATGGCCATGCCGAGAATTGGTTTTTATTTATTTACGCAAAAACCGTACATCAAATAAAAAAAGTCAAGAGGTCAAATTTGTTCCAAATCTAGAAGTTATGAGATGAGAAGTTAACAAAATATTTTTATTTTAAAAAAATGCAGTGGCGTACCATTTTTTATTAAAAAATATTAAGCGTTCCTCATGGATGACAGTGGTAATAATATTTTTTTCTTGTATGTCAAAAAATGTATTTTGGTGCATAGAAGACGTTCCTCAATTAAAAAAATCTCAATTGGTATAAAAGGTATTATAAAAAAACAATAATATTTTTTAAATTTTTACCACCCTGTAGTTCGAAAAGAAGACGTTTGGGACATTTTTAAATGAAGTTTCTTTTTCATATTTTTTAATGTAGAATTAGCCCTGAAAGTTTGTCGGAAAAGTTGTAAGACTCCCTGTATTGTATGAAATTCGAATCATAAACAATTATTATGGTACACGCCGTATTATCAGACTCGGCTGACGGACGCCTGATAATATTCACGGCTAGTTCCAAAATGGTCGTTATTATGATCCTTATAACATCTATATCTATTATTGCATTTATCGTTGCATAGTCTTTAACTGTGTGTATAAACTTACCTGCTAAAAACAATACGAATTTTGCCCGTGGCTACAGAGGGCAGCCGCCCCCAAGCGGAAACCTGGCTACGCCCATATTTTTCCAGAAAAAATATATATTTTATTGTGTTTACCTACCTGGCTTCGACATATTAATTTTACTTAGTTTTATATATTATACTTAAGAAATATCTGAGTTAACTTAACTAACACTTAGTTGGGGAATTTTTCCTGTATATCTTTAAATATTTATGATTAATTTTATGATCTATTTATTTAATTAAAATTCTTTAGTTTCAGTTTTGAGTTTCAAGTAAATGAACACCATTTCCGTATCCAATAACCATTACTACATGTCACGTACAACACAAACAGCTGGTTAAAATTAAATGGCCATTTTTGTTACTTTTGTTATAATTGGATACGAGCACATAATATGATGAAATGACCGAAATGTGTCATTGCTGGTTTTAGTGTAAATTTTATTATCGTGGTAATACTACTTCAAAAGAAAATAAACATAATGTTGTAAATATTGTTGGCCATATAATTTTTGCTTTCTAAAGCAATCGTTTTAATTTAGAAAATAATAAAAATGGTAATGGTTAATAAAAGTGCATATACAGAGTGTCCACTAATTATTAGTGCACAACAATTACTACAAATTCGTTATATAAAAATATACCCCACTAGCTTTTGCCCGTGGCTTCGCACGTGTTAAATTTGCAGTAAAACAATTCCACTTTCCTATACCGTAAAGACTTTAAATAATAATATATACATATAAACCTTCCTCTTGAATTATTCTATCTGTATAAAACGTATTAAAATCAGTTAAATAGTAATAAAAAACTGAAACTTATATCAATATTTATTAAATTCAGTATTTGTATTACAAAAAAAGCAGTTATATATATCTGCAAAGCAGATTCGTGTAAATCATTGTTTAAGTCAAAGAAAATTTTAACTCTTACCTCTATTTATATTTTAGAAACAGTATGTTTAATTTTTTAAAAAAATTGTTTAAAAAGTCCTAATAATTCTTTATATGATACTAGAAAAAAATCTCAACTTCAACTTCCGAATCCAAATTCATCATTAACAAAAAAATCTTTAATTTATGAGTCAAAAAAGTTTATAATCATTTGCCCATTGATATTAAAAAAATTAAAATTTTAAAAAAATTTAAACTATCTGTTCAAAACTTGTTATTAAGTAAAGCGTATTATGTATTAAGAGAATACTTTCATGATATTTAGATTTTAATTAGTCGTACCATTACATAAAGCATGTATCTTATTATTATTAATATTATTATTATTGTTAATATTTTAATTTTTTTCTGCTTTGTCAAAAGATTATTCTTGGACAATAAAGCAATATTATTATTATTATTATTATATATTTTGACATTATTATACATATAAACCTTCCTTTTGAATCACTATATCTATTTAAAAAAACGCATCAAGTTGAGAATAGTAACGTCAATATCGAATTTTAAATATAAACCATGTTTTGAAACACTCCGTATATCTTTTTTTTGACATTATTGTACATATAAACCTTCCTCTTTAATCAGTCTACCTATTAAAAAAACTGCATTAAAATCCATTGAGAATAGTAATGTCGATATCGAATTTTAGGTATAGTAAAACAATTCTGAATAGTGTAGCTTTTTGATTATAAAAGAATTTTTATGATAGGTTCAGTACTTCCGAAGATTAGCGGCTACAAACAAACCCACAAACTCACAAACAAAGTTACAAACTTTACCTCTTTATATATTAGTATAGACTTATGCCTGCCTAGATATTAATAAGCAAGGCTGTATTTTTTTATATATATATTTTATATCACCTAAATTACTTTAGATTTCTTCAAAATAATAAAAACTAACCAAAACTGTAAAATCTTCTACAATTTCTACAAACGAAGGTATACTTTTTAGGAATCGTTCTATGTGACCATGTCCGAGATATTTGCGTTTAATTTGTTTAGTGCAACCAAAAATAACACACCCCGCCATCGCATTTGCTCGATTTTTTCCATAAGATTCAATACAAAAATGCTTAATTTAAATGGCCATATCTCTTTAAATAATTATGATATTAGAACAATTAAAATAAAAATAAAGAAAGGTGAAGCTATAACTTTGGCGTAACCGTTGTTATTTACTGGTAACAATACATCTTACATAGTGATTAAAAGTTTTTGAAAAAATAATCATTTTTAATCTCTATGCATGATGTGCTGTTAAAAGAGAGTAATCCAATTTGTAATGATAAAACATCAGAAAAAAAAGTAAGGAGATAATTTATTCGCAAATGAAATTACTGCCTTTCAACAGCACATCATCCAGGGCAATTAAAAATTATTTATTTTTGCCATATACCAATAATTTAACTTTTTTATTGATAAAAAGTCCATTCAACACAAAACCATTCAATGTTTAAAGATTCGTCAAACTTGCTAGACTGGTTCCTGGGGCTTTACTATTTGTTTTAAGGTGTATGTTGTAAACGAATTTTTACAAAAAATGTCTTGCTGGCCCAGATTTAGAACCAGCAAAAATATTGGTAATAAAAAAAAACGGTAAACTAATAAAATCACGCTGATTTTAAAAGAGAATACACATAAAAATCATCTTTTAGATCACCAAAAGTTCTTTATGTAGAAATTTATGTGTTCTCAACCTTTCTATCAGCAGGTTTAAAAAGTCTTGGCAAAACCAGATCAACGAAGCCAAATAAAGAACATTATTTTAACACCGGCTCTTTTTATGGTTAAATCATGAAAGTGTCGTTACAATTTATAAGGAATTTCTTAATGGCAAACTAGTTTTTTATGTTAACAAATAAACGGCCCACTATTGCATAACAGAAGCAAAATTTGTGTCCTTAACATGAAACTCATTCAATGATTTTTAGCAATTATTATTATAATATTGTTTTTTCTTTTGTTTGTGTTGCTGTGTAATAATTTTTAATGATATCCAATTGGGTTTACTAAAAATTAACTTCTTTTGCGTGCACAAAAGTATTAATTTGCGTCCTTGTTAAAAAAATAGACTATTATACAATTTTAGCGTTGTGTAATTAATTAGTTTTCTTTTACTATAAATTATTAGTTTATTAAACTCACATAATAGGCCCTTAGCTATGTAAACCTAAGGTAGCAAATTTTCGGTGTAGGTAGGCTGGATTTTATTCATTTACTTCAAATTTTTCCGGAAATTGGATTTTTGGAATAATGCCAAAATTTGTATTTTTGTGAAAGTGCCTGCAAAATTACACTGGTCTGCAAAAATTTTTTGTTTTGCTTCTTTAAATTATTACACACGATTTTTATAAATTTGATACTTCTAAATAAAGACTAATCAAAAAATATGTATCACGTCTAGTTTTTGTGTTATAATTTATTTTTGTCAAAACGCTTTTTAGCTTTAAATTTAAATCTTAAATTTAATCACTAAAAAAATTAAAGACATAGTTCATCCCAAGACCCAAAAATAAATTGAATGGCTTCTTATTAGTTGCATTTTTCTTCATAGTGTTCTTTCGTTTCATATACTTTAAGGGTTTTTACGACAAATCAACCAACAAAAATCTGCAAGCATTACTTCCTAACATTTCTCGTTGTATCGCTTCTTTATCAGGCAGTATGTCTTGATTAAACCTTTAACCATGTTTATCTAATACTGCATTCCTATTTGCAAGGAAGCAAATTGGGGATAAGTTTAAAAATGCATTTCAAGGAGCTTGTTATTTTATTTTAGAGTATTATTAGAACATGAAAGTTTTTGAATAATTTGTTGGTGGTTTTTATGTTTTTATTTTATACAAAAAAATGTAATACCCTTAAAAAAACACTTCAATGCCTTTTTAACGTAATCCAACTTAACTTTTAAATTAGTCTTCTTTATGAGCTTTTGAATTTGCATTTATAACACATTTTACCTACAAAAGACCTGGCATTATAGGGAGAGAAGGTAGCACATTTTCTTTACTTGGAACTAATGACTAACAATTTCAACTTTATATTTCTTTAAGTTTCTTTTATTTTTGTCTTGTATTTTATTTAATAAATATCGTTATTTCAATTTAGATCCCAGAAGTTATGCCTTCGATTAGAAGAGTTCTAATTGTCAAACAAGATCATTTTAATTAAACTGAGTCAAAAAATAGGATATTGTTA